>VXBH01009005.1:0-26709 GCA_013400035.1 Rynchops niger
AACCGTGAAGATTCTGTGATTTTTAAAGCAGTAAGTGCAAGTCTATGATTTTTATGGTTTACATCACCTCCCAGTGTTTTGAAGCCAGTCACTGGGGGGTGTGTGTGGGTGTGGAATGTAAATTACTTTTCTGCATAAAACAAATATGAAAATATATTCTATAAGCCTTTGTCTAAAAGACTGATATTATTCTAACTGCAAAGAATTAAACTAAAATTGAAACTGAAATCATGTCTTACTAAACTTAAACTGAAATGATGTCTGAATAATCTGATAGCCTGCTATGATGGCATGACTGGATTGATAGATGAGGGGAGGGCAGTGGATGTGGTCTACCTAGACTCAACAAAGCTTTTGACACAGTCTCCCACGGCATCCCTATAGGGAAACTTAGGAAGCGTGGGTTAGATGAATAGACAGTGGGGTGGATAGAAAACTGGTTGAAAGATAGAGCTCAGAGGGTCATGATTAGGGGCACAGAGTCTAGTTGGAGGTCAGTGATGAGTGGTGTTCCCCAGGGGTCAGTTCTGGGTCAAGTCCTCTTCAATATATTCATCAATGACCTGGATGAAGGGATAGAGTGCACCCTCAGCAAGTTTGCTGATGACACAAACTGGGAGGGGTGGCTGACACACCAGAAGGCTGTGCCGCCATACAGAGAGAGCNAGTACTATGTCCAGTTCTGGGTTCCCCAGTTCAAGAAGGACAGGGAACTGCTGGACAGGGTGCAGCAAAGGGCTACGAAGATGATTAGGGGACAGGAACACCTCTCTTATGAAGAAAGGCTGAGGGATTTGGGTCTTTTTAGTCTGGAAAAAAGAGGAGACTGAGGCAGGATCTTATCAATGCTTATAAATACTTAAAGGGTGGGTTTCAGGAGGATGGGGCCAGGCTCTTTTCAGTGGTGCCCAGTGACAGAACAAGAGGTAATGGGCACAAACTTGAGCATAGGAAGATCCATCTCATCATGAGGAGGAACTTCTTTGCTTTGAGGGTGGCAGAGCACTGGAACAGGCTGTCCAGAGAGGTGGTGGAGTGTCCAACTCTGGAGACATTCAAAAACCACCTGGATGTGTTCCTGTGCAACCTGCTCTAGGTGACCCTGCTCTGGCAGGGGGGTTGGACTAGATAATGTCCAGAGGTGCCTTCCAACCCCTGCCATTCTGTGATTCTGTAAAGAGAACTTGTTAGATTGAAATTATCAAGAAATGAAACAATAACAAAGATAAGAAGGGATATCTTATTAAAAGTATTGGATAAAACCATGGAAAAGCTGTTAGTTCAAATATACCTTGTCTGGTTTCAGCGGGGAAGCAGAATTTATTTTTCTCAGGACTAAACCTACTATCAAAGGAAACTAAAACTTTTAAATTTCTGAATTAGAAAAGATGAAGTACAGAGACTTGTCAGAGTAGTGTATGTATATACATGTGAAGTCAAGTGTATGTGTGTGACAGAGAGGAAGAGTTAATGAGATGCTGTTGTAGCAAAACAGTATTTTTTTTTTTTTTCCAGACAGAAATGTGATTAACTCAGATGAGAAAAAATGTAAAAGGCAAGTATCCAGAGGCAATAAGCATGAATGGATTTTTTTTTGTCCTTTCACTATTTTTTCACTTTAGTTGTTGCTATTTATGTTGAAGTGAAGAAACTGTTCTTATACCCTTTGAAGCCTTTTTGTGAGCCACTAGCACCATATCCTTGAGTAAAAAGGCTTACATATGTTGAACGCTGTTGGTCTTTTTATGATAACATAGGTGAATAGCAAATAGGAAAGGAATTAAAAATGCATTTATTCTATTTCAGAATGACTGAAATGATGAAGGAATAGTATTTGAGATGATCTTATGTGAACTTAACGTCTTTCTGAAAACGCTAAAAAAAAGGAAAACATAATAAATGGCAAAAGAGATTCAGAGTGAGCTATATCTAAAAAGAAAAGCAATAAAGGAGACTTTGTAGCAAAGATGTGAGTTTCTTCCATATAATAAGATGTCAGTTATTGTTAATGGACTACCCTCATTATCTTTACTGGAAGAAAGACTCTTTTTTTTTATATATATTTATATACACATACAAACATAAGGCTCATCGTCAACTAATAATTAACAAGGAATTAAAATATTTTTTTAAAGTGTTGGAAAAGGTCCTTCTTGGGCCTTCTGTTCCCTCTGGCTTTCATCCTGATGATGCATTGTACTAATATATCACCAGGACAACAGTGGTCAGAGCTCTTATAGATTATGCATTGACGGCAGACATCTTTATAGCACTTGTGCTCTAATCGTGCACTGTTATAGTATTTCAGTACATCAGATGGGGGGGGGTTGAAAAAGAGAGACATATTGGAAAAAAGAATTATATACCTGAAAGATCAGGTATACAGAAGATTTTGTAATATATTTTGTAAAAAATAAAGGTATTGATTGTACAGGTAAGCCACAACTTTTAAACAGTCCACATTTTCTGAGAGTTAAATTTAAAATAATCAAACAGAAAACAAAATTGTCTTGTTTGTCTAAGGCCAAAACCATAGGTAGGTATTAAAATCCTTACAAAAAATTGAAAAATCAGACTACTGTCCCAGTAAAGAACTCAAAAGTGTTTTCATGATCATATGCTCACTGATGCAGAAATAGGTAAACTTCTTGATAATGAACAGAATTTCACCATGACAGTAGGTCAACATACCTCATATTAGGAAACTCATTTCTCTTCCCAGTTCCAGTACAAATTTCTGGTGTGATACTGAACAAGAATCTTTTATCAGGCTTCATACACCGTATTCTTATTTCCTGAGCTCTCAGTTTAACAGAAACTCTGAGCATGTAGTTGAACAGCTATCTGTGTGATACTGATTCTAAAAGAAAGGATATAACTTTGAGAGAACAAGTAAGGGTCTGCTGGATCTGATCCTAAAAATGGACAATACTGAAAGTGGCACTTTGGCTTTCTGTCTCAAATACGGTCTCTTCTGCAAAGAGGAATAATTTGCAGGTATTCAACTAATGTGGAGTAGGGGAACACTAATTAGGAGTTATCTTTTCTTGTTCTTTATAACCAATTCCAATCTTGGGAAGCTTGAACTGGTTGTTTCAAGAGTCTGTCGTACTCCTTTCCCTATCTGGGAAACTTAAAATGATTTCTGTGTATACTTTAGGTTTCTTTTTAAGGTCTAATGATCTTATGAAACCTCTGAAGAAAAGCACCCATTGACATATTTGGCCTTTTTCCATTTTAGGTATCTCAATTCTCAGATGCAGTAAAATAATATCTGATATGACAAGGTAAAAATAAAAAAAAAATGCAAACATTTTCTTAGAACTTACTTTCCTGTAAGTAAAATTTAAAAACAACAAACACACACAAAAAATAAAAGTCTGAAATTATGCAATTACGGACTGCACAATTAAATATATGTATCAAAAAGGCTGTATTATGGTTGTGTATCTGGTTTGGAGTGAAAGGGAATTAACTTTCTGTTCAGTGACAGAGGCTCTTGCTTATACTTGTTGCTGTGGCAGCCAGGGTCAGCTGATTTGGTTGTTTACCCTGTGGAGGGGTCGAACCTGTGGGGAGGAGTGGACAGGACACGTGACCTAAACTGACCAATCGGGTATTCCATCCCATCTGCCATGCTCAGTATCAAAGCTGAGGGAGGAAAGGGGTCAGGTTGGCTTTTTGTCAATGGGTGATGTCTTCAATGGGTAATGTCTGAGGGGGGCCCTGTCAGCTCACCTGCCTTTTGATCCCAGGCAGTGTGTTCCAGTTCCCACTTGTCACTGAGTCCAGTCTGGAATTTTCCCAGTTCCTCCCAGTGACATCTGCCTGAGAGCTTGATATGTTTTTGTGTATATTGGTCAGGTTTAAGCATTTCCTGACTCTGTTTTTGATTATTCCATTTAGCCATCTTCATGAAAATCTGACACAGGGAATGCTGGTTTTAAGCATCATGGATGACAATCGCAGAATCATAGAATTGTTCGGGTTGGAAGAGAACATAAAGATCATGTCGTTCCAACCCCCCTGCCATGGGCAGGGACACCTTCCACTAGACCAGGTTACTTAAAACTCCACCCAACCTGGCTTGAACACTTCCAGGGATGGGGCATCCACAGCTTCTCTGAGAAACCTGTTCCAGTGTCTCACCACCCTCACAGTAAAGAATTTCTTCCTAATATCTAACCTAAATCTACCCTCTTTCAGTTTAAAACCGTTACCCCTCAACCTATCCCTACAATTCCTCATAAAAAGTCCCTCCTCATCTGACATTTGATCTTAGGTATAGGAAATAGCCAGTCCTCTTTTATTTAGCAGTATAGGCATAGCTTACAGGCCTAACTTTCAGGCATCTAAAATGAGGTGGGGCAAAGTAGAACAGATATAAAGCTGTCGTTTAATAATATCTGATAACCTTTTTGAAATGTGGGCCATCAGGCTGGTAGGTAAAACTGTGTCAATACTCTTGTGTAGTTCCTTTGATGTACTTTATAGTGTGGTCCTAGGAAGGAGAAATGAGAAAATAAAACAAAAGCTTATAAGCAAATACTCTCTAGGCATTGTCTTGAAAGATCACAAGGATCCTGTTTCTCTCATGCATTAAAGCTGATTTTGACAGAGTTTCTAAATTAAAAAAAACAACACCTACAAATTGTTACCATGGTTTATTCCAGAACGCATTTGTTTAGATGCCCTGGTTTGGGAGGGAGGGGAGGAGAAGGTCGTGACCTGTTAGAAAATACACATTAAGTTAAAATTCAGAGGAAAAAACCAAAAACTTTAAACTGGGAAAAAAAAAAAAANTCTTTCTTAAGATGTACATAGAGAATGGATAAGACTTAGAAAGAAAAATAGAAGATGTATGTGTGTGCATATGAGTATATATATGATTGTGAACGTCATTGTCTTTAGAGAAACAATGTTTGGGCATATATCTGGTATATTGAAATTTTGCAGCTGCTGCTGCTAATAAGGATCTGGAATTAGTGTAGGAAAAAAGCGTGATTCTTCATGAAGCCAAAGGACTACCAGCTACCTGAGATCAGAGGAAGTGATGTAAAGAAAACAGCAATTGGAATTGCAGGTAAGTAATAAGCTTCCTCAAATTTATGAGTAACTTGAACCTAAGCATTTCAAATATCAGACAAGCAAAAATGTAGCTGTATCATTTACTTATTGTAAAAATGAAATATAGGTCACTTCCTCAGATTGCATGGTTCTGCACAGATTGTTTGAATTTAGAGGATTGTTCTGATTTACATCAGTGGAAATTTGGACCATACAGCACCCTTTTTCCTTCAAGATATATTTTGTTATCATCTAGCAGTAGCTAAACGTTTATACTTTAAAGGGCATAAAAAAAGAATGCATACTATACATCTGGAATATTTTCACTGAAGGATTTGAACTGAAATATCTGGATCATTGGTTTAAAATTATATTTTGGTCATTGAAAAAATAAAATGGACCTTGCATATTCTTTGGATTTGGAAGAAACATTAAGTTCAGTGGCTCTTGCATGCAGTTCAGGAAATGTCTATTACTAAATAATAGTTAAACAGTACAAAGGACTTCAAAAATATAATGTAGAGGTAAAGCTATTCATATGTGAATAGCACATTATCATCAACTGAATAACAGAATGGAATATCATTTATCATTGTCAGTCACTGGCAACTCCTGCACAGTGTAAAAGACTGTTGATTACTGAATAATTTTGAATAATTTTCAAATAAAACTTTACCAGCTTACTTTCCTCTCCTGTTGCAGCAATGGTAATAATTTAATGCCTTATTTTCTTAACACCTTTGCATATATTTTGTGTCATTCCTCCAATATTTTTAATTGCCAAAGCAAAAATAGCAGTGGAAATTGTGCAGAAAATGAGTAGAATTTTGAGTCTGATTTCTGTTTAGCATTAAATGTCTTCTGTGTGGTAAAATAGGCCTTCAACTTCCTAGGAAGCAAATTGATCTTCATGGTATTTAGCACCTTTGTGATAATACTTAAGCACAATATTATTCCTAACATACAAGGACATAACTGTTATTTTTTTCTTCTTGTGCCTAAGGAATAGTGTTCTTTAATAATTCTTTTTGTAACAGCAGAAAAATTTGAACTTTTGTGTTAACTGTAATGGGTTATATTAACTGGATTTCTGCTCAGATTGCTATTATAAATTCTAATTTTTAAAGCTAACCATCTACACTCCCTCCAATCTGAAATGCTGTGAAGGTCCACCAGAGAAGGATTCTTCACTAGAGTAGAGATATAACTTATTTTAAAAGTTTTAAGCTGGAAAAGCAAAAAAGAGGCAAATGAAGACATAGGAAATGATTATCAACAAAAATCTTTGTTTCCAGTTCCAGTAGCCTTATTTAGGTGGTGCTTTCTCTGTTTCCGGAGTTTCACTAAATTGCAGAATATGGCAATCAAGTCCTAAAATATGTATTGAAATCCCCAAGAAAAATGAGCAAGGTAGGTACCTTTGAAATAAAAGGCATCTACCGCATCCCAAGTAGGCTTCTAATGTTATCTATTAACTGGGAAGGCTCAATGTCTGGAAAGAGGAGGTAGCAGAACTCTTCACTCTTGTTGGAGTAGAGCTACTGTGACACCAGGAACGCAGTTCAGCAGGAAAACAGGAGAGAGAAAGATGCTGTTTAGCCCAGTTTCAAAAGCAGGGTCAGAAAGTACTGTTTCAGTCCATGGGCTGGAATGTTAAGTACTATAGATTCAGATGCATTCAAGACACAGAGTCTGATCTTTCAGGAGGTATACAGCAAAGTGATACTAGCTACTGTATTGGTAGAGCTGCAGCGACTGAGTCTTAGGACTTCTGCTGTAGAGATGGGCAACTGTAGTAAATCTAGAAGAAAGTGTGGATTGAAGCAGAGGATTAATATCCAGATATAGTCAGGCTCTGTAGCCCAGAGTTAGGCATGATTTAATCAGATTAGTTAAATGAGCAAGACTGAAGAAGCAACTTGTTAGACAGTGAAGATATTTTAGCCCTTGCTTTCTCTCCAGGGAAAACTAGTCATCAAATTAAATGATATTTAAAACCTCATAAATGCGGAAAAAAAAATGTGAAAAAGATTAAATGTAATTATGGAAGCAAAAGGATCAAGGAAAAGCTAAATTGCTAGCTTTGTTAAGCCTGGTTTGTAACTCCAATTATAATTCACTTAATAATTCAAATCTTGCATAAGACTTTTAGACGGTAATCACTAGACATGGTACTCCTGTGCTGGTTTCTGACTGCAGGCAGTGCAATTGGTAATGAATTACCAGGGTAATTAAGATAGCCAAAGAAAAGGGAACATTTTTATTATACTCTTTAATTCTGTTTTCCCACAGCAACCTCCTGGAGAAACTGGCTGCCCACAGCTTGGACAGGTGTACTCTTCGCTGTGTTAAAAACTGGCTGGAGAACCAGGCCCAGAGAGTGGTGGTGAATGGAGTTAAATACAGTTGGCGGCCAGTCACAAGTGGTGTTCCACAGGATATGTTCCACAGATTCCACATATCTTTATCAATGATCTGGATGAGGGGATTGAGTGCACCCTCAGTAAGTTTGCAGACAACACAAAGTTGGGGTGGGAGTGTCAGCCTGCTTGAGGATAGAAAGTCTCTATAAAGGGATCTGGACAGGCTGGATCGATGGGCCAAGGCCAATGGTATGGGGTTCAACAAGGCCAAGTGCCAGGTCCTGCACTTGGGTCACAACAACCCCATGCAGCGCTACAAGCTTGGTTAAGAGTGGCCAGAGAGCTGCCTGGCAGAAAAGGCCCTGGGGGTGTTGGTCAACTGCCAGCTGAATATGAGCCAGCAGTGTGCCCAGGTGGAACAAGAAGGCCAACAGTATCCTGGCCTGTATCAGGAACAGTGTGGTGAGTAGGACTAGGGAAGTGATTTTCCCCCTGTACTCGGCACTGGTGAGGCCCCACCTTGTATATTGTGTCCAGTCTTGGGCCCATCACCACAAAAAAGACATTGTGGTGCTGAAGCGGGTCCAGAGAAGGGGAAGTAGGCTGGTGAAGGGTCTGGAGAACAAGACTTATGAGCAGCGTCTGAGGGAGCTGGGGTTGTTTAGCCTGGAGAAAAGGAGGCTGACGGGAGACCTTATCGCTCCCTACAACTACCTGAAAGGTGGTTGTAGAGAGGTGGGGGTCAGTCTCTTCTCCCAAGTAACAGGCGATAGGACAAGAGGAAATGGCCTGAAGTTGTGCCAGGGGTGGTTTAGACCGGATATTAGAAAAAAAAATTTTACACTGCAAGGGTTATTAAGCATTGGAACAGGCTGCACAGGGAAGTGGCTGAGTCACCATCCCTGGAGGTATTTAAAAGACGGGTCGACATAGTACTTAAGATGTGGTTTAGTGATGTTTTTTGTCAGAGTTAGGTTGATGGTTGGACTAGATGATTTGAAAGGTCCCTTCCAACCTAGGCAATTCTATGATTCAACGATTCTATTTGTTCAACTAGCTCTAAAGACTACGCACGAGTAATGGAAAAAAACCTGTCCAATGGCTGACGTTAATTTATCTGAGAAACTGTCCAATAAAGCTTCTGTGTGAGGAAAAAAGGGATAGATAGCAGATATCAGAAATTCAGCCTCCACAGATATGTCTGTTTAAGAGTGCTAAATAGATGTTGAGAGATTTTCTGTAATTTGAATCAAAGATATTTTTCCCACATGACTAAGTTCAGTTCTGGTCAGCATAAACTTGCTATGAATGCTGTGAAGAAATATTGAAATTAGAGAAATAACAAATGGTAATTTTGGGCGGTATCTTGCAATCTTATTGGATTCTTATTTTAGTAATTTGCCATGACTCTCTTGTTTTAATTGGAGTTGATGTCCCTAACCTTTTCAGACTTCTGCTGGGTGAAACACCATGGATATTGTGTCAAGATCTAGAATTTTCATGTCTCATACCCAGCCTTTTCATCCTTCAAGATATTTAGTCGTCCTATTATGAGTATTCTCTTCTTGTTTCTGTCTCTCTCTAGTGAACCTCATAAAGATTTATAAGAGCTAATGTTTTAGAGTAAAATGTAACAAGCATTATTCTAATTTCTGAATTGTGTTGTAGATGAAGAACACAAAAGAAAAAAAAAAAAGAGGCACAGTCATATTTAAAGAAGCAAAAAATCAACTGTTCTATAAACAATGTGGTAAGAGGTTAAGACGGAAAATAATTTGTAGAATTAATATTTAAAAAATGTGTTTTTTAACTTTTTTAATTTAATGATTTTGGTTTTTATTATATTTTTTTTTTTTATTTCTTCTACCCAGCAAGATAAATTTAATATTTAAATCTAAAAAATGCTTTGAAGTAAAAGCTTTCCAGCTACAATATCTTTGTGACACAGATTACATATTTCATTTGGAAGATAATATTTAATATTTAATTTGATACAGCATTAAAAGTCATATATAATTGGAGTACATGACAAGGTGTCAACAGCAATGCAATGGCCATATTTAAAAAATCTTTCCTGGTTGCATAAGTATTCAGCTTTGACTACATATATTTCCTAAATTTAAGTATTTAGTTAATATAAAAATAATCATAGAATCTTCATTGTTAGAAAGGACCTTTGAGATCATCGAGTCCAATCATACACACACAAAAAAAACCCCCTACAATCTCTGCCACTAGAACATGCCCTGAAGTGCCACATCGAGACGTTTCTTAAACACATCTAGGGATGGTGACTCAACCACCTCCCTGGGCAGGCTGTTCCAGTGCCTGACCACTCTTGCAGTAAAGTAATTCTTCCTAATATCTAACCTAAACCTCCCCTGCCTCAAATTCAGACCATTTCCTCTGGTCCTGTCATTTTTCGCTTGGGGAAGAGGCCAACACCCACCTCTCTCCAACCTCTTTTCAGGTAGTTGTAGAGGGCAATGAGGCCTCCCCTCAGCTTCCTCTTCTCCAAGCTAAACATGCCCAGCTCCCTCAGCCTCTCCTCGTATGACAAATAATGCCAAGAACAAAGTTTATAGTATCTTTTACAATCTTATCTGCTCATTTAACTGTTCACTGCAGTTAATAGCAATATTTCCCCTGCTTTGACTAGTACAGACTCAACCCACTAATTCATTTTAAAGTTAATAGACTTTCTTATGTTGGACGTGCATTTAAAACAAAATTATGTGTGCTTGAGCCTCTCTAAATCTTACAAATACCTTTATTTTGGGTTAGCAAAATTGTGTAATGTGTAGATACCACATACACATATATATGCATATTTTCATATTACACACTTATTAAAGAATAAGTAGTTACTTTTTAGAACATTTCAAATTATTAGTTAATGGGAAAATACTGAAATCACAGATTTCAAAGCAAAAACAAGTGTTGGTTATTTTTTTTTTAATTTAACTCAGTTGCAGTTTCTAAAACTGAATGTGCTTAAAGTATTGACGACTTGCTCTCTCAGATATGAATAAATGAAAAGAATGTATAGCATATCTCTGAGATTCATTATTCTAACAGGTATTTTTAAAGTATTTTCAGATAATTTTAAAACATTCTATATATTATATTCTTACCTTTGTTTTTTTATTATTTTTTTTACAATTACTCTTAGACCTTTGGTTAGTAGTGTTTCTCAACAGCAATGTTCTGTTTTGTAACCAGTATCTGTATGAATTTGAGAGAAAAATAGTACGATAAAAAAAGAAAGATATATTACAGAGATCTCAATTCTTTTAATTTAACTTTAGTTATCTAAAACTTATAGTTTAGGTTTAACTTGGGATTTTATACACAAAAAATTTAGCTGTGTTAGAATATAATTGAGTAGACTAGACTAGATTAGTTCAGCTGGAATGGACCTACAGTGGTTATCTAGTCCAACTATCTGACCAATTCAGGGCTGACCCAAAGTTAAAGCACATTACCAAGGGTGTTGTCCAAACATCTCTTAAACACTGATAGGCATGGGACATCAACCACCTCTAGGAAGCCTGTTCCGGTGTTAGACCACCCTTGCAGTAAAGAAAGGCTTCCTAACGTCCAGTCTGAACGTCCCCTGGCACAGCTTTAAACCATTCCCACACATCCTATCACTGGGTACGAGGGAGAAGAGATCAGTACCTCCCTCTCCACTTCACCTCCTCAGGAAACTGCAGGGAGCAATGAGGTCACCCCTCAACCTCCTTTTCTCCAAACTAGACAAACTCTGAGTCCTCAGCTTCTCTTCATAGGACATTTCTTCCATCTTTTTCACCAGCTTTCTTCCCCTCCTCTGGACACACTCAAGTACCTTCACATACTTCTTAAATTGTGGGGCCCAGAACTGCACACATTACTCAAGGTGAGGCACACCAATGCTGAACACAGCAGGACAATCCCCTCTTTTGACTAGCTGGTGTCTGATGCACCACAGGAAGCAGTTTGCCCTCTTGTCTGTCAGGGCACACTGCTGACTTATATTGAGCTTGCTGTTGACCAGTACCCCTATATCCCTTTCTGCAGGGCTGCTCTCCAGCCACTCTTTCCCCATTTATACTTATGTCCAGCACCTATATAGCAAATAAATGTTTAAGCTCCCATGGTAGCCAACACAGTGAGTAAAGGTTGATTCATTTCCCCTTACATAAGTGGTAATGTTATTTTAGGTACCATAGGGTGTTGTGCCTTGTCTCAGCTGTCTCATGCATAAATGCTTGTATCTGATGAAGACACCACGTCACACTACCTGGCTTGTGTGGATGCCTTGGATACCTTCAGCATCTGAAATGGCAGGTGTGAATATATCCATGTGTGGGTAACTGAATTCAGTCTCATGAAGTCTAGGGAACCGTTTGGCTCATTCTAAAGTAGGTAACATTTTCTTGTCTGAATAGCCATATGGGTTATATTGACTTTATCTCTCATCAGTTATGATGGAAGACTAAACATATGACTTACAGGTAGACTCCATAATTAGTCATCTAAGTATCTATAATGTATATTGTTAAACTCTATCACACTGTCTGCTTTAAACTAGTTGTACAGGCTACTTCTGTAATCAAGTGTGGTCAAAGCAGAGACCAGTAACACCTGTAAATTAGAAGTGTACTAAAACGGCATACCTAGCTATAGCATGTGTTTTGAAACACTGTGGTGCTACAGCCTGATTCAGTTTTACAAAACTAAGTGATCTGATCATCAGAGGGGCAAAAATGAGTGTAGTTGAACTCAGGGAGCATCCAAGTAAGAAAAATTGCCAGAAAAAAATCAGGAGAAAAACACAATGAACTGGAAATAGTCAGGATATCTTCCTGAATGCACAGGAAGGGTGACTGATGGGAAGGGAAGAATGGAAAAAGTAAATGGGGAAAAAAAGGGAAAAGGGAAGGAAATAAGCATTATACGTAGCAGAGAAGATTTTCCCTTTTTGGGAGGGGCTGCAACGGCATAAAAACATCGTGTCAGGACAAGCAAGGAAAACTGAAAAAGAAATTTGCACTTTGGTTATGGCTTTCTTGTTGATGAGCTCTCAAGCCTGATCATGTTGGACCTGAGGATAAGAGCTAACAAGAAACACAGATGTCAGTGCTAACTGTACAGGTTCAGCTCTATGGCAAAGTATACTTACAAATTTTACTCACTTAATTTAGAAAATAATTGTTAAAATTGGGAGTTTTGTATACGTAGCAATGATCATTAATAATTTGTAAGAACTGACCATTTGCAAGGAATGTTTTGCTAATGAATGTATTTGGTAAACTTTAGTTTTAGGGTTTAAAACTGCCCAAATTTGTCAGTCTTCTAAACACTCTATCACAGCACTAATTCCCTGATATAAGCAAACATATATTCATTTTCAACACAGGATAGGAAGATAAAGGCTTGGGTTTCCATACAATCGCTTCACTATAGGATCCTCTGTCCGCCATTTCAGTGTCTTTAACTTTTTCCTTAACTAGCCAGTCACGATTATTTGCTTGAAGTTTTTGTCCTTAACTATCCAGTCATGATTATTTGCTTAAAGTATTTGTGCAACTTTTAGACAAATAAAAGTGGGATAAGTCCCACCTAAAGCCACATTTCTGGAGAAGGACAAAGAAGGTGATCAGAATAAAGAAATGTCAGAAAGAAATAGAGTTAGAAAAGAAATAAGGAATGCATATAAAGAACTGAACAGAGAGATAAGGAAAAGAAAGGGAAAAAAAGAGCGAAGAGACCATCTGCTACTAATGCAGCTGAAATGGAACAAACTCAGGAAAGAAAAAAGAGAATACAACCCAAATAAATAATATTAATTATGCTTATATACCAGCCCACTAAATAGAAAGCTTATGAACAGTATTTCACAGCTAACAATGTAAATGGATCGCATATCTCTCCTACCTTCCATTAGATATTGCAAGTTAGATGCCTTTAAGACTATCCTGTTTCTGTAATCAATTCTGTTTGTGTACAAGAATTCTCCTCGACTGATATTACAATAAGAATGGATAGAACATACGAAAGGTAGCATACTCTGCCACTGATTGAAAGGCATAAAACACTTCTGTAGGTTATTATCAGAGAAGTAGAAGGATTTACAGAAGGGATCTTTTCTGATGGCTTGATGCTGTTTTGCAGTTGTGTGCAATTTTATTACTATGGCTAACAGGATTAAACACTGCATAATTATAAGACTTTCAGTAGCCTTTTATTTTATCCCCCTTCCTGTTATTTTAACACCGAATGTTCATAATGCTGTTGTTTTTGTTTTGTTTTGTTTTGTTTTGTTTTTTCCTCAGGACTTAACAATGAACACAAAAGCTTATATTAGCTCATTATGAAGCAGTATACATTATCATATAGGCTAAATAGTCTCTGTTATCCTGGATAGAAATGTATCGGCAGCCATGCCTTCATACTTTGAAATACAGATAAATTTATTTCCTAATAAAAAGCATTCTGCAAATAGCTCGGTATAAGATATACCAAAATTGTTATGAAGATAGGTAACCCTAACGTTTCTCAAATGCCATCTAACTCATTTTTCAAGACTTTCAGACCTATGTTCTTATCACCATCTTTGCCCATATCTTGTTTAGAATGCATTTCAATGACTGTATATACAAGTTATCCTAATGGTACCAAGGGGCCAGAGTTTTTCCCTTTATGTTGTTTCTTTTTTCTAAAATAAAATCATAATTTATACACAGGCTGTAATCTTTAAGTTTTGATAGAAAGCTAACAAAGTAGCTTCTATGAATATTGTGAAAGCTCCTACTAGGAAAATCCAAACTTTAAATTACAGAAGAGAGAATCAATACTAATAACATAAGTATATACAATATTTTCATAAAGAAAATAAATAACACTGACAATATAGATAAAACAATGACTTTTTACTGTTAGTGAATAGAAGTATGGGAAAGTAATTTGTTTTACAGTGGGGTTTATGAATGTTGCCTTACATCATCAAATGCTAAAAGTGAATGTATGTTTTACCATCTATTTTCAGATTATTTTACTTATAAAAATATATTAGCCATCATATACAATAGATAGGCATAAGCTATGTAGATATAATATTGCTGTGTAAGAAATCTCAGAAATGGCAGTTGAAACATGATAAATTTTGTCATTACCTTCTGTTGAAGCTCAGAATGGAAGATCTACAAAATTAAGTCAGTGGGAACTTTCCCACGAATTTTGTCTGGAGCTGAGAAGACAGTTCAAGGTAGGCTTACAGATCACCAGTACCACCAGTTGACCACTAAGGCAGCAACATCAGGACATTATAAGTTATTAAAAAAAAAGGGTAGTAGCTGATCAGAATTGAGGATCAGGCATAAGTTGCTGTTGTGGTTTGGCCTCAGACGGCAACAAAGGACCACGAGCTGCTGCCTCGGGCTTCCCAATATGGGTAGAATCAGAAGAAATAAGGCAAAACTCGTGGGTTGAGACAAAGACAATTTAACAGAACAGCAAAGGGAACAAGAAAAAACAACAACAGTAACATGGACAGAGGAATACACAAACAGGGTTACGGAACCGCCTCTCCCCGCCGCTCACCCACCGGACCCAGGATGCCCTAGCCCACTTCAAGCGGCGACTTCCTGCCCCCTGCCCAGGCAGCTCAGGGTGGGCATGGCTCACATGGCATGGAATACCTGTGTCCCTGCCGGAGCTTGCGGAAAATTAACACTATCCCCACCGGAAACAGGACAGTTGCCAAGTAAAATTCCTCCCAGGATCCACAGAAATTTTCTTTTGTTCTGTAAATTCTGATGTTTACCTATTTTCTTCAATATGTCCCTGGAGAAACTTCCTTCTTGGTATAAAACGCCTGTTGCCGTTATTCCCTGTCCAACCCATCCTGAAGTGTTCGTTGAAAGGAGTGAGCTCAGTTTTTCCTCAGGCCTCCCTCGTCCATGATGGTTCAGACTGTGTGCACCAACAAAGACGAGTCCCCATAGTAGTCTCCTCTGGTACATAGATATACTCGTTAAAATAAAGACAACACAGAGCAACAAGAGGTTATGACACATCTCTCAAATCAGTAATTTTTCAATTCTAATTACATTGTTCCTATATGTTACCGAAGAGATGAGGTTATGTCAGAGTTTATCATCATATATTCAGTATCTAGATTTTGAAACACATTTATAGAAAGCATCCATGACTTTCTACTGGAATAGAGTTAGAAAGAAGGGAACTCTGGAGATCATGTAGTCCAACCCCCCTGCCAGAGCAGGGTCACCTAGAGCAGGTTGTACAGGAATGCATCCAGGCAGGCCTTGAATGTCTCCAGAGTTGGAGACTCCACCACCTCTCTGGGCAGCCTGTTCCAGTGCTCTGCCACCCTCAAAGGAAAGAAGTTCCTCCTCATGTTTAGGTGGAACTTCCTATGCTCATGTTTGTGCCCATTACCTCTTGTCCTGTCGCTGGGCACCACTGAAAAGAGCCTGGCCCCATCCTCCTGACACCTATCCTTGTAGTATTTATAAGCATTGATAAGATCCTGCCTCAGTCTCCTCTTTTTTCCAGACTAAAAAGACCCAAATCCCTCAGCCTTTCTTCATAAGAGAGGTGTTCCTGTCCCCTAATCATCTTCGTAGCCCTTTGCTGCACCCTGTCCAGCAGTTCCCTGTCCTTCCCTCCTTCTGGGGAGCCCAGAACTGGACACAGTACTCCAGATGCGGCCTCACCAGGGCAGAGTAGAGGGGCAGGATGACCTCTGAGGATGCTGTGGGAGACTTCAGCCTTGCTGAAGTCGAGGTAGACAGCATCCACTGCCCTCCCCTCTTCTATCCATCCAGTCATGCCATTGTAGAAGGCTATCAGATTAGCCAGACATGATTTCCCCTTGGTGAACCCGTGTTGAGTACTTCTGATAGCTTTCTGTTCCTCCATATGCTTTGAGCTGACGCCCAGAATTAGATGTTGCATCATCTTTCCAGGGATCGAGGTGAGGCTGACCAGCCTGTAGTTTCCCTGGTCCTTCTTCTTGCCCTTTTTGAAGACTGGAGTGACATTGGCTTTTCTTCAGTCCTCAGGCACCTCAACTGTTCTCCATGATCTTTCAAAGATGATGGAGAGCCACCCAGCAATGACTCCTGACAGCTCCCTCAGCACTCTCAGGTGCATCCCATTGGGATGGGCTTGTGGATATACAGTTTACTTAACTGATCTCTCACTTGATCCTCCTCAACCCAGGGGAACTCTTCCTTCATCCAGACTTCCCCTGTTACCTGCAAAGTCTTGGACTTCTGAGGGCTGAGCTGAGCAGTAAAGACCGAAGCAAAGAAGGCATTCAGTAACTCTGCCTTCTCCACATCCTCTGTCACCATGGCTCCTGTCTCATTCAACAGCGGGCCCACATTTTCTCTATTTTTCCTTTTGCCTCCAATATAGTTGAAGAAGCCCTTCCTTTTGACCTTGACATCCCATGCCAGGTTTAATTCCAAGGAGGCCTTGACTTTCCTCATTTCATCCCTGCATACTCTGACGGCATTCTTGTAATCTTCCCGAGTGATCAGTTCCTTCTTCCACGTGCTGTAAGCTTCCTTATTCCACTTGAGCTTTTTCAGAAGCTCCCTGCTCAACCATGCAGGTCTCCTGTGTCCCTTGCATGATTTCTTGCTCTTAGGGTTGCACCAATCCTAATCTTGGAGAAAGTGCTGTTTGAATACATTTATATAATTTTTTTAAAGCTCATGGAGAGGTCTGATAAAGGAAAAATTCATAAACTGATTAACTACTTAATCTGCATTGAAATACCTTTATGCTGTAAAAAGTTAGATAAAATATTTGTTCTCACATTTCTGGTCATCTTTATTGTTTCCCATACTAATACTGCTTGAGTTTTGTAAATAGCACTAGTGCAAAACAGAAGACAAGTTTACTTTAATATCAAAAATGTTGCTTGCTACTTATTTTTAGAATGCATCATTCAGAAGCTATTTAAAGATGCAAATTATTGTAGCAAAACATCATGGGTCCATAAAGATTTATAAGCTGTTAAATGATCTTCAGGGCAGAAGCAAATAACATGTAACACCTGGCATAGACAGTATGTTTAACGATAATACAAATCCTTTATGGTACATTAACACCTTCAGAAATGAATAATGTCCTAAAATCAATTCCAGAAAAAGTTACAGATGAGGGTCAACATGTAATGTAATTGCACTGAACAAAATTAGCAAACAGAATTTATCTAACTCCTTTATGCAAGCTCTCTTACCATTAATATTTCCCAATAAATAGAATTTAAGGTGTGTTTGTGATGGATGATATTTATTTCCTTGAGGAACTGAAATATTTTGCTATTTATCAGAATTAGAGCTAGTATGCATCCTATTCCTCATTACGTGCCTAATTAATTCTTTGTATTAAAAATTCATCTTACTTTGTTCAGATCAGGCAAGCCAAAACCTTTTAATTTCATTGTGCTCAAAAGATTAATTTTCTCTGATACTGTAAGGACTAATAATTTATTCATATTACCTGAATCAATCAGAAAATCACTTTTTTTTCCCCCACACACAGTTTTTGCAAAGCTAGAGGGCTTCTCTAGGCACTTCTTTTCCTGTAAATTTGAAATATTTAATTGGCAGTAATGGTGCTAGATTAAACTAGCAATGGGAACTTCTGCAACACATAGAGGGATATATAGTTGCTTCCCAGTGAAAGTAAGGCAGCAAATGGTCCTGCTTAACACCATACTTTTAGTGAAACTAAATGGTTTTTGGTTTGGTTTTTTTTTTTTTTGTTGTTTTTTTTTTTTTTTTTCTACTTTGAAAGATAGCTAAGAGCTTGTAAAAACTGATCCTAACTTTTGCTTTTTGAATAATTAATTCCATTACTTGTTTTTCAATATATCAAAAAATCAGAACAATTAAAATTTCTATGACAATACAGTGGTGTCAAGAACTTTTAAAACAAAAAAAAATAATTGGATGGACAGTCTACATACACTTTGCATTCAAAGGTCTAAATAATTTTGATAAAAGATGATCTTTGTTACAGACAAATATTCAGTTCAGCTATGTTATTTGAAAAAATTACATTATAGATGTAGATGTATGTATCTGAAATGCATACATGATGAAATATGTAATTTTGTTTTCTCCTGAAGATTTTTCAATCTGTTGGAAAATATTGTGATTTTACAAATTTTCTGATATTTGAAGTTTTTGTTGTTAATCATTCTATATTAATATTTTTATCTCTGACTTATTTTCTTAGTTATTAAAGTGAAAATCTAAGTCATTGTGTTTGATCAAGACTGAACACAATGTTTAAATTCCAAATTCTGATATGGACTGAAAAATTACAATTGTATCAATTCTTTCCCACCTTTTACCCCATTGTAGGATGCAACCTATTTCACATGTAAATTGACTTTAAAAACAAAACTATATACCTTCTTCAGACTATGGGCATGTATTAAATCAATGTTCACAATTTTCACTGAGAAATATGATAGCTAAGATGTTCCATTTATCACTGGCTCAGAATGAGATTTATCTTGGCAAATATTAACTCTCTTTAAATCTATCATCGAGTCTAAGACAAACTATAGTGATTAATTTCATTTCAGAGTCAATTAAAAGAGACTGAAGACATACGACCATAAGATAGATGGAAAGAATAGACATTTTCAGGTGTTTTCTTTTCTGTAGATCACAGGGCTTAGATGATTTGATAGGTACTTAACTTATAGGAGGATGAAGAGAAGCAAGATGAATCCTATCCTCGATGAATGAAGGAAAAATTAAAAAAAAAAAAAAAACATTCACCTAAAAGCATATCTATGCACTACAATATAGGTAGAAAATTAAAGGATCCACTTGTGACACTAATGGAGTCTTATAAATTTCTGATGTCCAAGAACTTGCCATCGTCTTCACTTTTATGCAGGATAAATGCCACTTAGAGATTTGCCTATGGTCTTACAGACTTTAATTTTAAGCAAATAAATATTTCCGCTATGCATTAAAATTCATAACAAAAATACCATTTTTTTGTGACTTAAACCTCACTACAATTTTTTTGATTTACATTTCTTTTTTTTATGTTCTTCAGATTTTTTGCCTGGAAAAGAGTGAAAAATATGACTTTTTTTTTTTTTAATAATAATTTTTTACAGCATTTTCAAAGGCCTGAAAGAACCTTTATTTTTGCAGTTCAAAGTATGGAGAGGCATATGTTCGATTAAAGTATAACTTTTTATCTAAGTCTTTGTTAATATTTGACTTTTTATCTAAAAGATAATCCCAATTTCATGCAAATTTATTTATCAAAAAATTATCAAAAGCTGCTCAAGAAGAGTCTACTCCCACAGCTCTTATTATATAGGGCTAAAACAAAAACAAAAAAAAACCAAAGCAAACAAACAAACAAACAAACAAACAAAAAAACAAAACAAAACAAAAAAAAAAAAAAAACACAAAACCAAACCCAGCACCCTGAACCTGCAGAGTGGAAGTGTGACTCTCCAGCAAAGTGGTTGAAACACTGATCCATGAAGAATGAGTCCCAATTCCTAGTACAACATATGCAAGTGCCATTTCATGTAAAACTGTTACATAAACAGATGTTGGAAAGAAAACTCAAGCTCTGCATTCTGGTATTTTGGATTTGTATTCTCACCTTTAGGCAACAGTTAGCCTTAAACTACTCTCCACAAAAGTAAGAAATTTGAGGATGAAATAGCTCAAGAAATAGAAGTCTCCAAGATACTGAATAGGAAATAGAAAGGCACAGCAGTTTCTCCACCTCAAAGAGTGGAGAAAAGTCACCTTAAAAGTCAGGTATTTTCTCTTAAGGCAGACAACTGTCTTTTATAAGCAACAGGGTCCTGACGAGCTGTATAAATTATTCTCTAAGAATAGGAGATTCACAGGATTGTACCTCTCAGGCTACATCTATCCCCATAAACTTAAAAGGCAGGTCATGGGCTTGAACGCTGGCACGTGCTTCTCTGTGCTATTTGATTGCCTGCATGTTCTGTGGCACATTTTGGCCGTGCCATGCCGTCTAACACACTTCCAGAAAATGTTCAGACATGGTGTGAGGGATAAAAACCTCACTGTAAACAGCCTGGTCGAGGCAGCCCTGCTCTGAGACAGAATAAAATCTAGATGTGAATCACCGTTTCACAGAGGTGGGGACAAAGAACAGGTCCTGGATACTTTTATGGCACACAAGCATAACAGAACAGAAAAAGAACTAATTTTTGCATCCCATGCTAGGGATAGACATAAATACTTGTTGCTATGTAAAAACACTTACTTAAATGTGCAAAGAACTCTAAGGTCAAAAGCTGCTTGATTGCACAGTTAAACATCCCCATGATTAAGCAGCACCAAACATGAGTTTTTAAGAGTCTAATTCTAGATTCAGGTCCTGTAATTTCCATGTGTAATTTTGCTTCAGTTACCTTTCTAGACTTCTTTTTTTTTCTGTATAACAACCAGCTTCAACTTAGTTTTCCCTCTCTCTGTCTAAAATCCCACATATCACACTTCTCTGGGATTTATATATCAAATATTACTCAGTTTCCCCATCAACACAGCAGATGTTAAGAATGCGACTTTGCAACACTTGCCTAAAAGCATCAATCATCTGGCAGCATGCGGAAACTAGACTCAGTTAGGTAGCACCAAAAGTTATTTAAAAAATAGTGACAAGGAGCTTGCACAACCTCCTCAGTCCTGTATGCAGTTATGGAATGTGTGTTTACAGTCCTCATTCTGTTAAATATGTGCATATGTTTATATATGTTACTGTAATGAAATTAGCATAAATGAATTTCTAGATTTGAAAAGTTTATTATACAGACAAATCTAGGAGACTCTACCAAAGCACCCCTTGTAAAACAAGAATTTGAATTTGAAATCTGATAACAAAACTGGGCCTTCAAGGTCCTTACATAAATTGCCATATAGTGTCAAGTCCTTGTTCAATCAAGCATGATTTTTCAGCATGATACTCTGCAATCTTTAATTCCTGCCAAAACCAAACACACATACCTTCATAAATCCTTGATGATCTTTTCTTGTCTAAAGCTGCTTATGCCCCCTGCAGCCCTCTGCTCTGTTACATAAACAATTCATAGAAACATCATGAGCTGGTTGCATATGCGATTTTTTAATGTGCAAAACACATTTTAATTGTTTGTTTAGCTTAATGGTACTAATATACTTAAATGATACCAATAGATTTTAGTTATTTAGTAGTGGTGTTGCATATAGGAATACTATGATGAAGTAATATAAAATTAAGAGAGTTTGGGGTTTTTTGTTTTTACTTTTAATAACAGCTATTAGCTATTGCATATGGAAAGTGCACTCTGTGGATAGAAGTCTTTTGATGCAAGCTTCTTTTGATTTGGTCAATTTGACCCTCACACAATAAGTTAATTGAATTTATTTTCTCAACATATTGGGCACATTTTATATTGTAATGTTGTAGCCTGTTCATGCATATATGACTATTAGTAAACTGATATCACAAATAAATATGCATTTTATATACATAGCAAGACTACTAATAAGCTCAGATTGATCTAATACAATGTAAAAAGACAGGGTTTTTGGATGGATTAGGGTTTTTAGACCTCAGTTTAGATTTTTGCTAAACATTGGTGTATATATTCAAAACTGAAAACCTTATAGTCCCCTGTGAACTGCTGCCTGACAATGAAGCATAGAAAAACAGTTGACTTGAGTGACACTTTGACTAGAAGATCAGGATGTTTCCTCAGGATGTGCTTCTCCATATAACAGAGCTTTTCTAAACTTTTAAGAGCTGAGCAGTTCTGTGAGTAAGCTGATGCAGTTGAGGTCTGAACAACCTGTAATAGTATGAGTAAATTTTGTAAAATATTATTTTAAGTATATGTGTGTGTGTGCAAATATATATATATATGGATATGAAGAAGAGTTGTTCTAATTATTAAATAAATCACTAGTTAGAAGATTCAGAAAAAATGGTGGAATTAATGGTTTCTGTGCTTTGTCTATTTGAAGACATTTTGCAGTTGCTATGAAAATACATGATATAACAAGATACTTAAGGTAATTATTATTTCTTCTAATGTAGCTACTGCACAATGAAAAAGCAGGAAGAAATTTAGGGATTAGAATAGTTAACATGAATGTATAAGAAAACACTTGAACTTTATAGGCAAATTCCACTAGTTATAACACAGAATCTGTCCCATAAATCAGCACTAGATTTAGGCTTCTTCAAGATTTGTAAGGTCTATAGCTACTAAAGCTACAAAACTGTGCTCCTTTTTATGTTTTCTTTGTATGACCCAATGATTCTTGAATTATGTTCTGCAAAGTGGAACCATGGTAATAGACTTAGAAGCTTAGACAATAGTTAGAGCACTTAAGTGGAAAATTGAAATATGGTTTTTAATCTACTCACATGCAGAAAGGAACTGGACCTCTATCTCCCTCTTCCTAAGTAATTTTTCTTTAAAATACAGGCAGTTGTTGAAAAAGCAGGAAGATTCAAAACTGGTTTAAAAAACCAAGTAAACAAACGTACCTGAGCTTTGCCCAATTATTTGGAATAATGAATGTAGATACATGACCTTACCTGGGAACTCCAGACTGCAAAAGGACCTTTCTATATCTCCTGAGTGAGACATTCAAAGGAAGACTTAAGCTTTGTATCTTCACCTAGTGTACTGTGAGGGCTAAATCTAAGTATATTCTTCCTCAGTGTTTTGAAAGATTTGGCTCATAGTCAGTATCTTTACTGTTCCTCTTTTGACCCACATTCGCTATTAATAGGTAGTTGATATGATGGAGCTATATTTTAACCTTTAGTCCAAACCAGAGTCAGTGAAGTGGAATTCTATATCTGATCTGTGTCAAGAGGGCTTGTCAGTATACACGTTTATCAGGTATAGTGATAAAGATGTAACTTATGATTTTGCAGCAGCAGTAAAATCCCTTGGATAATGACAAAATGTAATGACATGGATGCTGGGTGAGGTGGTTGCATCTGAGAGAAGGTGATAGCTTTATGAAGAGAGTGATATAAAAATATGCACAGCACAGTGCTTGCATCTCTGGGAGCAATATTTTTGACGCTGCCATCAGAGCATGTGGTACAGATCAGCTATTTATGCTGATATGTTATCTTACATTCCATGGAAGATACAGAACAAAATATAATTCTTTTTATCCAATATACAGAAACCAGAACTAAAATATTTGTTGTTTTTGAAAATATAAGTACATTTTTATGTGGAGTCATTAGACATTTTTAAAAGTTAATTACTTGAAACAAACATAACCACGCCAAATGATAAATAAAACCCAAAACCATGCAGATTTGCATGAAAATAAAAATTAAGATTTTCACAAAACTTACAGTGGTGATTTCCCATATCTGAGGCAGTGTTTGATAGAAATTCTAGAAATATAAAATATAACATTTATGTAAGAGAGACCAAATGAACATAAATTGTATAAAATGTGATATTTAATGTGTCATGATTATTGTATTCCTCTGAATAAACATGCCAAGGCTTCTTACATGACAAAAAGAGTAATTTGCACTACCTTATAAAATGGCAGTATTTTCCCAGCTTGAGTCCAAAGACAGTTTATTTTGTCAATGGTTCATATTTTGCCTGAACACCATTTACTCATTTGAGCCCTTTTAGATGACCTTTAAGAGGAAGTTAAGACTTGCAACAATGAGAATATGTTTTTTTTTATGTAAAAGCTTCAGACTGCAGTGCTCAATTTCCCTCATTGAAAACCATCTAGGTTTTGATGATAACCCACAAAAGACAAACCATTTTAATGACAAAAAGAAAGATTTAAATTTCTATGAGTTGGTTGAAAGAATTTTCTAGGTAAGGTAGTAAACCTTCCAAGCTTTTTCCCTGTGCAATTTCACCTTTTACCGTCTTTGTTAAGTTATAAAACTGGTTTTTTTGTTTGGTTGGTTTTTTTTAATGTTAGTATGACACACTGCCTGAAGTTTATCTAGAGTTTTAGAAACCTTTTGCGAGTCCTAGACACAGCTCCTACTGTGTCATTAAAAAAAGGGGTACTGTAGTAAATGTATCTTTGGGGGATGATTTTAATGGATACTTTTTATTGATCTAGATCCCATCAGAACACCTTCTGCTAATTTCCCTGAGGGACAGAGTTAGACTGACAGCTTAAAATAACAGCAGACACCTTTTGTTATTAGTAGTAGTACAGAAATTCTACACATTATTCTATGCAATACCTTCTTTATAAAACCAGTCTGGATAATTTCAAGTGAAACTATTGTCTGCTCAATAACCATAGATTTAGAGGAAGATGACAGGTTTTGCAATACTAAGACATACTTTAGCCAAGAGGATATCAAGTTGTGACTGTTTAGCACAGTAAATGAATGGCTTCTTGACAAAATGTCACTGCAGAGTTTGAGAAGCCAGGTGTCAGAAAATTAAAACAGGATTGTAGAAACTGAACCCAGGTTTATGAAATATCCATGGTTGTTGCTCATGGACTTCTTGTTTTCTTCCGTGTCTCCTATTTCTAATAACTTTTCTAAACAATTTTTAATGTACAAGTTTGACCTTTGGATTCTTTTGGGGGGAGTGGTTCTTCTGCAAGAAAAAGAGAACATTCTCCTTTGCATTTTGCTCTGTAAGTGTATGGAAAAATAATCTACTTAATTACATTTGCTGTCAGATTGTTCACGTTCCTTGAAACATTTAAGTGTCATGCTAACAGTGTGTCATTTTGAAGAATTAAACTGATAGCTTTTGGTAATAACCTGTGTGTGACCAGAGATAATCTCATATTACGGATAACTTGGAAGGCCTTTATTTCTGTTTTTGATCAGTAGCATACTCCTAAAATTTCTAGAATAAATGCTTGCAAGAAAACCATGAGGATCTTCCACACACCTGAAAGGTAATTTCACGTGCCTGCTTCTGAAATGGAAGTTAAACAGCTCTGAGCATTGCAAATGGCAGTAGATGGCTTTCTGTGGTCAACCACATTGAGTACCAAATGCTTTTTATTTGTGCTAGATTTCTTCTGCTAATTTACTACTATGATAAGTGAAAGGAACTTTAAAAAGTTGTGTTAATATTGCACTGGAAGGAAAAATGCAAAGGAGAATTAATATGATCATACTTTGGGTGCAAAGCTCAAGAGTAAAAGTGTAATACAGTGAGGCTCACAGACTGGGAACCTTGTTCAGAAGTTTCTGTGGATAAGAAGTCACACAATGGACAGAAAGCTAATGGAAATAATTGCACAGGGAAAATAGAACAGGAAAACAATAAGTGTAAAATAATAAGTGTAAAATGGTGAAAAGTGTCCTGTATTCAGGACATGACTTCCTGTTTTCTAAAATCTATTTTCTCAGGTGTAGTAATGATAAACAACATGAAAGAAAGATTAGAAGGATCCAAAATCATTGTAGAGTGAAGAATTTACTGAAGGCATAAGGGAAAAATGAAGCAAACATGAAGTTTCAGTTGTTTCTGCTGCACAGTAAAAAAAAAAAGGCCACAAAAGATCTATGGATTTGCCGTTATAAAAAAAAAAACAACCAACCAACCAACCAACCAAAAAAAAAAAAAAAAAAAAAAAAACAAAAAAAAAAAAAAAAAAAAAACAAACAACCAAACAACAAACAAAAAAAAAAAAAAAAACAAAAAACCAAAAAAAAAAAACAACAACAAACCAACAAACAGCTTCCTGAAGGGAGGGAAGAGAAAAGCAGGATAAAAATGTACAGACACATTTCAGAGCATAAGAGATTGCCTTGTATGATGGACAGTTCTAAAACCTGCTTTTGTGGCTGCTGAGCAGGACTGAACACAGAAGTGAAGA
This sequence comes from Rynchops niger, assembly GCA_013400035.1. Lineage (NCBI taxonomy): Eukaryota > Metazoa > Chordata > Aves > Charadriiformes > Laridae > Rynchops > Rynchops niger. Next base: position 26,327 of record VXBH01009005.1, read on the forward strand.
ACTGTCTGATGTGCACTTAAAGAGAAGCTGAAAGGGAGAAAAAAACTTCTTTTATTTTCTTCAGTGTGGAAAATACTCAAACCTATCAAGTGGTAAAATTAAAGGAAGGTATATGTAGCCTGGACTTTAAAAAAAAAAAAAAAAATAAAATCATAAAACGAAACAAATCAAAGTGTGAGCATAAACCACACTATTCCCCACAATGAATTATTCAAAGATCTTCTTTGGTAAGAAATTGCATTAAATAGAACTGATTGTTTTAATGAAATGTGTGTGTGTTGTTATGGGGCAGGTTATGTTTCCTATTAGCTACTTTCTCTTCCTCTGGGGAATGAAAAGAATCTTTACTTACCAATCCTTACACTTCAGTACATGTTTTTTTT
>VXBH01009006.1:44898-57976 GCA_013400035.1 Rynchops niger
AAAAAAAAAAAATAGGGAAAAGGGTGGGTATGAGGGATGTACCAGAGCTGGTTTTGCAAAAAGTGGGAGCTTGGCAGCAAGGCTGAGCCCCAAACAGACTGGGAAAGTCTTTTATTAGGATGGTGGCTTCTGCCTGAGTCAGCTCAGCACTGTTTTGGGCATACGACATAGGGTTGTAATACCTGCCACTCCCTGCTTCCCTGCTTTGGTCACCTCCTAGACAAGAAATTCCTCCAGACATGGGCAGATTCCTTCATTTTTTTTTCCAACACCTAGCACAGGAGGGTTTGACCTCAGATAGTGCGCTATCATGCAGCCCATACCCCAAAAGATAACAGTTTATTTTTAAAGAGAACTAGAGATTGCCATTGCGTATGGAGGGACTGCGGTGCACAACCAATGGCACAACATTTACAGGCTTCAACTAAAGCATGGCAGAGATGGGGAGAAGAACCACAGGGATGTACATGATCGCATTGAGAAGAGACGGTTCCCGAGGCTCAGTACTGCGACAGGATTTGGGGGAGCACCACCTCCAGGACGCAATTCCCAAATTTCCAAGGGAAGCATGTTCCCCAAGAGCAGATGGAGACCGGGATGCTGGAGATGCATGCGTGGCTTATGGTGACACACCACGCAACACCACCTCTGCTCCTCGGAGACCCTCTGTCCCAACCACTCCAGGCAAGCCCTGCCCAGACACATCCAACAACCACGTCGGCAACCACCCAGCCCTGCTGTGTCCTTCAGACCTCGAGACATTTCACATCGCCGCTGCCATTTCAAGGGGTGAGAAAGGTCCTAATCTTGCCCTCGGGCCTAATCTTTTAAAGGAATTAATCTTCAAAGCAATCTCGTCCCAGCTACACTGCAGACAAAATTTTGATTTATGAGTTGTGGCGACAGCTGAGCTCCTCTGATACGGGAGAGATGGGAAAGCGTTGGGTGGATGGGGCCAGTTCTAAGAGAAACCTCAACAGAAACAGGCACCCAGACTGCAGCTGGAGCAAAAACCCACATTTTTCTCCTTGGGAAATCCCAACCTGCATCATTTTCTTCATTAACCAGAAAAAGCAAGTTTCCCATCTCCCCAAAACAATTTAAAAAAAAAAAANCAGCAACATCACGCCGGTCTCATCAAAGGCTTTGTTTTCTTCTTATACTACCATTTCCCACTACAAATTGCAAGAAGCCGACACGCAACATGATCAACTGAACCAAGGGGATTTGGCTGCGTTGAAATAAAACGTTCTGATGAAATTTTTAATGAGAAAATGGTGATGGCCCCACGAAACGATTCGAGTTCGGTGAATCCATGTTTCCATTTCGAAAACTGATTCATTAGAAAATTTTTTCAACCAGCTCTAATCAAAGCGCTTTAGGCGTTTTTGAAACTTTCAGTCTCGAGCTTCAAAACAATTTAATTTTTTTTTTGTAAAGCAGAGAAGTTTATGACACAGAAATACAGCGAATGGAAGCACTTTTTGACTTTGCAAACACTTCAACTTTAAGAAATTAAATTAATCGTAATGTGGGAGAGTAATTTCAAAAGTTTCTTTCCCGAAGTACAGAAAGCATATTCAGACTCATATAAAGGCAGACTTTATAAATATAATATAAGGTTGTCATCTTCACGCTTACAGCTTGCTTTTCACTAACACCGTCTCCGTTTAAAATTTCTTAGGGTCGTGAGCAAACGAAATAAAAGAAAGAGCTCGTTTCTGTTCAGGAAAACTCAAGTGACGGGATCATTATATAGAGCATCTCCAAAGGAAAAAGGCAACGCACAGAAAGAAAGGATGGAGAAAAATAGAGGGTATATAGCAAAAATGGAAAGAGAATGAGAACATCACGGGAAATGCTCCTTCGAACAAGAGCCCCATTCACCCTCGCTTGTCTTTCCCTTCAGGGTTAGTTCTTGTTTCATTACGGATTAACACAGCATCTCTTCTCTCGAGCCTCACTCGCTGGAGATGGCCACATCCATTTAAATGGATCTCAAAAGCCGGGATTGATCTATGCCAAGTCGCAACCGGGGACGCTAGCATGACGGGAAACGCACTCCAGCCTGCACTGAGAGCGAAGGAGGTGTGCGAATTGCTTCCTTGATATGATAAATTCATCAGATGAAGGGAGGCGAGATAAGAGGCGCAGCACTTGGGAAGCATCTGGTGGCACGCAGCGCAGATGGGCAGGAAAGGGGGCGGCGGATGGCGCGCTGGGTTTACATTGGAGTCAAGAGCTGAACAATGGAGAGCTGTGCGGGGTCTGTGAAGGACCTTTGGGTCAAGCAGCCCTACTTCCCCCCTCCCCACCCCCCAACCTCAGAGATAACCACGCGATATCATTCGGATGGCTACTCGAACCCGTGAACTCCATACAGCACAGGAAGCATCTCGAAAACACTGGCCGGGCAGAATAAGGGGAAAAAAAATGAAATAACATTCCCCTAAGTCCAGAGGGACTGCTCTAGAAACGCTACTAGACAAGGCAGCTAGTAGAGACGTAAAAAACTAATGCCAGAAATCTGCTCTGCTGTCCAGGCTAGATGCAGAGGACCACAGTGACACAGCCACGGGCTGTATAATCCCTGCTCACGTGCCAGCTCCTGCCACTTCCATCCGCAAGCACTGGGGACCCGATAGCTCGCTGAGCTCCGGCCCTCTCCAGCCTTCGTTTAAATTCCGCTCCGATGCCGCAGGGAAATGAGCACGGCAGGCTCCGAGTACCCGCTCCGGCACTTTTGCTCAGAGAAAAAGAGGACAGAGAAACAGGAGGACGCTTTGGCAGCCACCTAAGGGAGACTAATGAATGCTGCAGGTCGGAGGGGGAGGAAAGCGATGGAGATCATCAGGGTATTACAAAGCAGGAGGCTGAAAAGAGGGAGGGATGCTCTTACGGAAAACAGAGGGAAGGAGCTAGGAAAGCCAGCGAGAGCCGAGGGATGCTGAAAGCTGTAGGGTTTAGAGGGTCCAGCAGCGTCTCCAAGGGCACCGCAGGGAGCCTGGGCAAAGAAGAAGCCACAGAGCAGAGTCCTGCAGCAAACCAAAGCTCGGGGAGGGGGGAAGAGCAGGTCAGGCTCAAGCTCTTCCAGACCCCCCCCCCCCGCCCCAATGACAGCACCTGCATCCACCCAGCCTGTCGCCGTCCACAAAGCTGCTTTATCTACCACAAGCCTAGCAGTGACATTACTCAATCGATACAGTGAGACGCAGGGAGGCGGAATCCGGCATGAAGAGATTACTGCAGCGGGAGAGCCGCTCGCAGCCACGGCGCTGGCAAAAGCCCTCCCGCGCCGGCAAACGAGCTGCCAGATTGATTTTGATCTCATTAATCTGTTTCGGGGCCAGCCGGCAGCTGCCGCGGGCGAAGCCGCGTGCGATGCCTGCCTCCGAGCCCTCGGCAAAGGGGAAAATGTTTTAAATAGAGACGTTCTCCCACCCGCAGCACCAGAGTGCTGGAAACATGGGTCCTGTATCTAGTAATTCGTTTATCAGTCCCACAGCTCGCTGTTATTTGGATTTCACGGAAGGTAATGAAGATAATACATGTCGCTACCCCGGGAGAAGTCTTTTCCTGCACTTGAGGCTAGCTGAATTAAACATAGCCTTTAAAGCACAGTGCGTGGGGATGGTGCTGCCCCGTGGATAATGAACCGGGCTGGGACCCGGGGTCCCTGCTCTGCTGCAGGCTCGGTAGATAACCTAGGGCAAGTTCATAGAATCACAGAACGTGTTGGGTTGGAAGGGACCTTCAAAGGCCACCTAGTCCAACCCCCACCGCGGTGAGCAGGGACATGTTTAACTAGATCAGGTCGCTCAGAGCCTCATCCAGCCTGGCCTTGAATGTCTCCAGGGATGGGGCCTCCACCACCTCTCTGGGCAACCTGGGTCGGTGTCTAAGTTCAATCTAAGTTAAAACCCGCCTTGAGACCTCTCTGCTTGCTCCTAAGTAAAATAGTGGTAATCAGCAGTTATGAGGTCCCCCAGTGGAAGGGGCTCCGTAATTGTTATCTCAGGGATTGGAGAACACACGGAGGGTCTCCAGCAAAGCCTGCGTGAGATACCACAAAGGAGGAGACAACAAGACTGTCACCTACAGGCATCGCTGCATTAGCTACCCTGCAGGAGAAGTCTCTCGCTCTAGAGTAGCGCGAATATAACCACCTATTTCCAATCAGACCAGGCCAAGGGTGATGCTGGGACCACCACACAGCCATTGCAGAGAGGCTGCTTAAAGCCGCCGTTAGCAATAAAAGGGCCCCTTGCTGTCGATCCTCCTGCTCCCTCCACCCCTCTCATCGACCGCCCAACCCCACCAGCTGGCCTCCCCCAAGCACGGGTTCAGCTTCGAAGCAATTCCAATCCGTGGATTGTACGGGCCTGCACACAGCTCAGTTTAAACCAAGTTCAGCCCCGTTTGGTCTATGGCAATTAAGGACAAATTTAAGCTAATGAGAAGTAAGTGTCCAGGCAGGGCTTTACATCGATTTGCTTAAATCAATATAAGGGAGCAAGTGCACGCGTGGACGTGTGTGTGCATGTGCACGGATAACTCTATTGCACCTTGGCAGTTTGCCTCCCAAAAAATCTTCCTCGGGTAATCCTGAAGGTTTTTCAAAACGAAGGCGCCAAATTTGCAGTGTTTTGTTTTAAAGTAACGACGCTCACCCCAGTACTTCTACACCCTCTGTGAAACAGTCGCTGTTTTCTTTTGTACAGAAAAGTCGGTAGATAAATTGCGGATGATTCAGTAAATAACTCAGCCTATGACCTTGATGCTTATTGATTCCTCAAGCTGTTTATCTTTCTTGTGTGCTCCCCAGCAAAAACAATTATCACTTAATTATAAAGCAGCTTGGCTTGAGGGAACTGCCAATTGGCTGGCAAGCTTTGCAAAGGGGCGAGTTCATCCCTGTGCACCACGCAGCCCCGACCCAAGCGACTGCTTAAGATTCAGAGCCACAAACTTCATTATTTTCTTCCTAGCTCGTGTTTTTCCCCTCGTTTTAAAATCACTTAAGGATGTTTAGCCAATCCCGGTGTTTGACTGCCCGAACGCTCACGACGGATGGGATCGAAACAGCAAGGTGCCAACACTGGAAAAGGGTGAAAATGAACTATGATGATAAGAAACACAAGGAAAGGCTATTGGTCCTGGAAATAAAATAACTGGTCTGTTCTCTCCTTCAGTGACCTCAAGTAAGGCATTTTCTCCATCTCCGTTGCCTCCCCCTGTTTCTCTATGCAGAGCTGCGGCCAGCCCGCAGGCAAAATCCGACACAAAGTGTTGGTCTTGCTCTTGACTGAAGCTTCCCAAAGCCACTGGGACGCGAATAATGACAGCGCTTGGTGCTTCTGCAGCCGTGCATGCTTTCCCAAAGCACTTAGTGACATCCATTAGCACACGAGAAAGGGAATTATCATCTCCACCCCAAGGCAGGAGGAGGGGAAGGTACCTCCCCCTTGGCTAGAAATGAAGGATTTGAAGTTTCTTATGCACTTTTCATAGAATACCAAGTTGGAAGTGACTTCAAGGATCATCTGGGTCCAACCTTTCTGGGCAAAAGCATGGTCTAGACAAGATGGCCCAGCACCCTGTCCAGCTGGATCCTAAAAGTCCGATGATGGGGAATCCACCACTTCCCTGGGGAGATTATTCCAATGGCTGATTTGTTCTCACTGGGAAAAGTTTTCCTCTTGTGACCAACCAGAATATCCCCTGGAATAACTCGTACCCATGACGCCTCAATAACTATTGAGCCCTTGCGCTCAAACGGTGACAACTATTTTTGAGGCTGTTGGGCTCTTGTTCCCCTCCTTCGGGGTGAGGGGGTGGGGTCCTTGCCCCTCTCCTTTCTCTGCGCTAAAGCTGCCTCCCCAACCACACGCCACGAGGTGCAAACATGATCCCAGCTTCCCAGGGGGGGTAGATCCAAGCCTGCGCTGCACTCCTGGATTGTTTTCCCAGGTGAAAGACCTGGGAGAGACCTTGCTGAACTCCATAAGGTTCTTGTCGGCCCACTCTTCCAGCAGGTCGGCTCTTCCCTTCCCAAGTGCCCTCTTCCCCACTCAGTTTGGGGTTAGCAGCAAACTGCATCATGGTACACTTGATCCCATCATCCCGACCACCTATGAAGATACTAAATAGTGTTGAGCCCACTATTGATCCCTGGGGGACCCCACATGTGACAGGTTGCCAGTTTGAGAAGGAGCTATGGTGGAGAACCACCACCCTCTGGGTGCAGCCAGTTACCCACCTGTCGCACAGACCACTGGTGGGCTTTGCCACCCTCCAGCAAGGGGACAGCCCCTTGCAGGGACTCACAGAGCTTAGCACGAGCCCTGCGTGGCTCACAGTCTAGAGCTGGCACACGACAGATTTCCTAAAGCCATTTCTACCTGTATGACCACGCCACCAGGACTGACGGAGCTGATCTCCCCCCTCTACAGCAGAGAGGGCAGCAGGACATCTCCCTAGAGCTCAGAGGGCTTTGTGGATGCCTTTGCAGTACATTATTGTTCCACGGAGCAACACACAGCGAGTCCAGAGGAGGCCGCGGAGATGCTGGGGGGGCTGGAGCCCCTCTGCTAGGAGGACAGGCTGAGAGAGCTGGGGGGGTTCAGCCTGGAGAAGGCTCCGGGGAGACCTTCCAGCCCCTTCCAGTCCCTCAAGGGGCTCCAGGAAAGCTGGGGAGGGACTCTGGAGCAGGGAGGGGAGCCACGGGACGAGGGGGAACGGTTTTACACTGGAAGAGGGGAGATTGAGATGAGATATTGGGCAGAAATTGTTTGCTGTGAGGGTGGTGAGGGACTGGCCCAGGTTGCCCAGAGAAGCTGTGGCTGCCCCATCCCTGGAGGGGTTCAAGGCCAGGTTGGACGGGGCTTGGAGCAACCTGGGCTGGCGGGAGGTGTCCCTGCCCAGGGCAGGGGGTGGCACTGGGTGGCCTTTAAGGTCCCTTCCAACCTAAACCAGTCGATGACTCTACGATCACATCATTTAATTTCATTTAAGACATTTGGGAGTATGGCTTCTGGGTGCAGTTACCCAACAGCACTAGCTCCACTCACGGCAAACTCACTATTTCCGAGCTCGGATGTGCCCTGAACGTCAACCCAGCAGCACCCAGTGGCTCAAAACCACAAAGTACTGGGGCATCACAGACCCAGGACCCCCCCACGGGCTGCCGTCCCACACAGCTTCATACTCCAGAGCCTCCCTAAACACCACTTTTCCCTGCAAAAAACCCCCAACCCGGATCAGAGCTGCTTAATTGCCCAGCACTAGATGCTCTTTTGCTGCTGGGCTCCTCAAACCTGCCCTAACCTCCTCAGCAAAACCCCAACGCCAGCAAACGCGATTAGGGGTCTGCCGGCCACTGATGGAATCAGAAGCAGCAAGTTGAGGGATCCAATGCAATCAAGAGCAGCAGCAGCCAAAACCACGAAAGGGAAAAAAAAAAAAAAAAAACANTTAGTGACATCCATTAGCACACGAGAAAGGGAATTATCATCTCCACCCCAAGGCAGGAGGAGGGGAAGGTACCTCCCCCTTGGCTAGAAATGAAGGATTTGAAGTTTCTTATGCACTTTTCATAGAATACCAAGTTGGAAGTGACTTCAAGGATCATCTGGGTCCAACCTTTCTGGGCAAAAGCATGGTCTAGACAAGATGGCCCAGCATCCTGTCCAGCTGGATCCTAAAAGTCCGATGATGGGGAATCCACCACTTCCCTGGGGAGATTATTCCAATGGCTGATTTGTTCTCACTGGGAAAAGTTTTCCTCTTGTGACCAACCAGAATATCCCCTGGAATAACTCGTACCCATGACGCCTCAATAACTATTGAGCCCTTGCGCTCAAACGGTGACAACTATTTTTGAGGCTGTTGGGCTCTTGTTCCCCTCCTTCGGGGTGAGGGGGTGGGGTCCTTGCCCCTCTCCTTTCTCTGCGCTAAAGCTGCCTCCCCAACCACACGCCACGAGGTGCAAACATGATCCCAGCTTCCCAGGGGGGGTAGATCCAAGCCTGCGCTGCACTCCTGGATTGTTTTCCCAGGTGAAAGACCTGGGAGAGACCTTGCTGAACTCCATAAGGTTCTTGTCGGCCCACTCTTCCAGCAGGTCGGCTCTTCCCTTCCCAAGTGCCCTCTTCCCCACTCAGTTTGGGGTTAGCAGCAAACTGCATCATGGTACACTTGATCCCATCATCCCGACCACCTATGAAGATACTAAATAGTGTTGAGCCCACTATTGATCCCTGGGGGACCCCACATGTGACAGGTTGCCAGTTTGAGAAGGAGCTATGGTGGAGAACCACCACCCTCTGGGTGCAGCCAGTTACCCACCTGTCGCACAGACCACTGGTGGGCTTTGCCACCCTCCAGCAAGGGGACAGCCCCTTGCAGGGACTCACAGAGCTTAGCACGAGCCCTGCGTGGCTCACAGTCTAGAGCTGGCACACGACAGATTTCCTAAAGCCATTTCTACCTGTATGACCACGCCACCAGGACTGACGGAGCTGATCTCCCCCCTCTACAGCAGAGAGGGCAGCAGGACATCTCCCTAGAGCTCAGAGGGCTTTGTGGATGCCTTTGCAGTACATTATTGTTCCACGGAGCAACACACAGCGAGTCCAGAGGAGGCCGCGGAGATGCTGGGGGGGCTGGAGCCCCTCTGCTAGGAGGACAGGCTGAGAGAGCTGGGGGGGTTCAGCCTGGAGAAGGCTCCGGGGAGACCTTCCAGCCCCTTCCAGTCCCTCAAGGGGCTCCAGGAAAGCTGGGGAGGGACTCTGGAGCAGGGAGGGGAGCCACGGGACGAGGGGGAACGGTTTTACACTGGAAGAGGGGAGATTGAGATGAGATATTGGGCAGAAATTGTTGGCTGTGAGGGTGGTGAGGGACTGGCCCAGGTTGCCCAGAGAAGCTGTGGCTGCCCCATCCCTGGAGGGGTTCAAGGCCAGGTTGGACGGGGCTTGGAGCAACCTGGGCTGGCGGGAGGTGTCCCTGCCCAGGGCAGGGGGTGGCACTGGGTGGCCTTTAAGGTCCCTTCCAACCTAAACCAGTCGATGACTCTACGATCACATCATTTAATTTCATTTAAGACATTTGGGAGTATGGCTTCTGGGTGCAGTTACCCAACAGCACTAGCTCCACTCACGGCAAACTCACTATTTCCGAGCTCGGATGTGCCCTGAACGTCAACCCAGCAGCACCCAGTGGCTCAAAACCACAAAGTACTGGGGCATCACAGACCCAGGACCCCCCCACGGGCTGCCGTCCCACACAGCTTCATACTCCAGAGCCTCCCTAAACACCACTTTTCCCTGCAAAAAACCCCCAACCCGGATCAGAGCTGCTTAATTGCCCAGCACTAGATGCTCTTTTGCTGCTGGGCTCCTCAAACCTGCCCTAACCTCCTCAGCAAAACCCCAACGCCAGCAAACGCGATTAGGGGTCTGCCGGCCACTGATGGAATCAGAAGCAGCAAGTTGAGGGATCCAATGCAATCAAGAGCAGCAGCAGCCAAAACCACGAAAGGGAAAAAAAAAAAAAAAAAACATCATTATACCCTGTAAAAGAAATAAGAGCCGGGGAACGCATCCCGGGGCCGGCTCTGCGGAGCTGCGTGGGGACGCCAAGCCTCGATCCCTGGAGCAAAGCCACACGATGGCACTGCGTTTTCCAGAGCTCTCCGATTTCCGTGGCCGTGCAAGACACAACGCAGCATTTACCTTTGCAGCAGCAAAGGGGGGGGATGCCTGCTTTGCTTCTCACTGTTGGTAGAAGGAGAAAAACCGCAAAGACAGCATGGCATGACACTCCTGAAATATTACTATTAAACCAAAAGGCCGCCGTTCCCGGGCGGTGCCCGTAGGAATGGCTGGAAGGAAAAGCTCAGGTTTTGCAGGCAAATTGCAAAGACCCCGCAAATCTCCAGGGGGTCAGCCCAGGAGAGGCTTTGCAGAGCCCCCATGCCCGAGTGCTGGAAAATGCTCCAGCTGGGGTCACTGTTCAGCGGATCTAATGATCTCGGCAGCCTGGGCAGAGCAGCACAAAGCCGTATCTCTACCGGCATCGTTTAAACTCCATTTCAGCGCAGCGCAGAGGTTCTCTCCGGCACGGAGCTCCGCAGCAGGACACCGAGCACTCAGCGTGCTTGCGGCAGCCTGGTCGGTTTATCCTCAGGCACTTTCTAATGTCTCAAGTGGAATACAAGGAGATTTTGGTGTCTTCTGTGGGTTCCCCGAGAGCTATCACACCATTAAAGGAGCTCCCAGTAAAACCCAGCACCTGGATCCAACTGGCCTGCAGTTCCCAGGCTGTTGGTTTTAATCAATTCCTGCCTCAACTGGAGCCGCGAGGACTGCAAGCAGACCAGACCACAGCTTGTACAAAGGTTGTTATCGCTACTGACAACGAGAAGAGCCGCCCATAGTTACCCCCTCTTCCTTCCATTCAACCTGCCAAGTGTCCGAAAAACCATTCCTATCCATTTTGTTGGGTTTAAGGAGAGAAAATAAGCAATACTGTCCCCTCCAACTCCTCTTTTCTCCCCATCGCACCGTGCATACGGCACATCTGCCGTCTACCTGTCGCACCCTGGATGCAGACACACATCTTTCCGACGACAAGTAGGAGCATCCTCCGCATCTGCTCATCAGCTGCTAAACCATGCGGCAGGAGGACATTCCACATCCTTGGGCTTCCGAGACAGGGAAGCAGATCCAGCTGTGGAAACAGCAAGGTCTTATGGCCCTGGATTTCACAGGGAGCAGCCACGAGCAATCCAGTATATACGGTACCCTTGCAGGAGGGGATTGTCACATTAAAAAACTCTAAATGCTTAAAAGGGTTTTCGTTTAGACTCTCCTGCCGCGAAGTGTCTTCAAGGGCCCCAGATTTATTATTTCATCAGAAGATCAGAGAGGGGAAGTTTGTAGGGGATCAAACAAATACGAATACATTAGAAGAGACAGTAGGAGAGGCTGGAGAAATTGTCGGCTTAAATAAAGCGGCACCAGAATCCTCCACCAGGCGAGTTGTTTTCCCTCGCAGCCCCCCAAACCCTGCCCAGGCAGAGACCAGAGAGGTCCTGGGGTGGGGAAAAATAAAGACCCAATAAAGCGTCAGCAGGACACACCTCCCATCTCCTGACCCGCTTGTTCCTTCCAGCCCTTTCCCACCGCATCGGGGCCAGCAGCTCCAGGATTCAGGGGAGTCAGTGGCGGTGCGGGGGAGCGGTTTGCAAGAGAAGATCTGGCGTGACACCGCCAAAACCCAGTCCTGGGGTGTGCATTAGCCAGGATCCGCGTGAGAAAACCACCAGGAGACAGGAAAGCATCTTCCTTTTGTTAAACATACCATGGGAGAGGGGAAAAAGGTGAAAGACGAGGCTGGGAAGCCTCTGCATGTCACTGCAGATCCACCGCAGCTAGCAAAAATGGCTAAAAATCCAGCCATGCTGCAACACTTCAAGGTCATTCTTGGCACCCTGTTACAATAAAGGTAGATTTTATGACGGTATAGATGAGTACACTTCCTACCAAATCTCACTGTAGATCAAAGATTAGGAAAATACCCCCAAGGGAGATGATGCAAGGGGAAAACATGGGTCTTCTGAGACAAGGGGGAATGGTTTTAAACTGAAAGAGGGGAGATTGAGATGGGATATTTGGAAGAAATTCTTGGCTGTGAGGGTGGTGAGCCCCTGGCCCAGGTTGCCCAGAGAAGCTGTGGCTGCCCCATCCCTGGAGGGGTTCAAGGCCAGGTTGGACGGGGCTTGGAGCAACCTGGGCTGGTGGGAGGTGTCCCTGCCCAGGGCAGGGGGTGGCACTGGATGGTCTTCAAGGTCCCTTCCAACCCAAACCATTCCATGGGCCTGGAGTTGCTGCCTGGCTCTGCTGCAGACTCCCTGGCTTACTTCTCTCTCTGTGCCTCAGTTTCCCCCGTTACAAGATCAAGCCTCATCACCTTATACTCGCACACATCGCAGGATGAAGAAATACCCCTTCAGCCCCCTCTATGCCAAACCCCAGTCCAGCCCCTTTAAACACCAACGGGCGCTTTTGACCCGTTAGGAACCGGGGCTCGCTGAAGATAACAGCCTTCATCTTTACGCTACGCCAGAGACTCGACTGTCGGGCGCCGCTATTCCATGCCGTGCCTTCTTCACCATTTGTGAGTTGAGACGCGTCTGCTTTTCTGTTCCCTTGCCCCCCCTCCCCTGCCCGTAGCAGCTGAACAGGCTTCAGAGCCTTCTGTTCCCATCCCACCCCCCGCACCGCCAGCACCTCTCGGCTCCTCTCCAGCTGTCAGCCCGCACGGCTTCGTCTCGGGAGATCAGTGGGCGGACATGAACGTACACCAACTATACATATATATAGAAACGGGCACAGGAGGGCCTGGCTTCTGCTCACACGCCTCGTGGGAGCAGGTCGGGAAACGGGTTGCCGGCGCATCTCCTCCCTTCAATCCTCATTCACAAGGAGGAACGTCACACCTCCGAGGTCAAGCCCGGCAGAGTTTTAATTCATTAAGTGAACTCGAGCGCTGGCTGAGTCTGCAAGTCTTGGAGAAAACGGCTGTTTTATTGGGGGAGAAACGGGAAAGCTTTTCTCACTGCTACCCAGGCAGTCGACACCAGAATTTGGGATCCCACCAGCACCTTCTTCATCCAAGGGTTAACACAACAGTGACAACCCCGACTGCCACTGAGCCTCCGCAATGTCACTGCGCCCACAGGGCCAGCTTTCCGTCCTCTCCTCCCCCCACAACGCTGCCAAAACTCAGCCCCCCGAACAAACAGACCTGAATTACCCACTGTGGTGCTGCCCCCCGCCACGACAAGCCAGCAGCTTCTCCCTCTTCCAGACCCTTTAAATAATGAGGCGAGACACCCCGCGATGTCCCATGAGGGGCCTGGGGGGCACAGGAGCGTTCTCCGGGATGCTGTGCAGGGGGATGGAGAGCCACCGCGCCGCGGGGCAGGAGGCAGGGAGGAGCGATGCCACCGAAATACCAAGCGCGGTATCTCCAAGTGACCTCAACCCCCGGCTGCCACGTAGGAAGAAGAAGAAAA
>VXBH01009010.1:7836-19328 GCA_013400035.1 Rynchops niger
ACAGCCATTTTCAGAAGTCTAACACTGCAGACAGCAGAGGTAATACATTAAAAAGGCAAATGGTGGGTGAATAATGAACTAATAAATGAAGAACAGAAATTGTTTTCTAATAGGCAGTCACTCTTTTCTTCCTTTTGCCTCATTTTTACTGTTGTCTTTGAATGATATTTTGCATTTCAGGGTTTTTAAACATGGGCTCAGGTTTCATCAGCATGTGTAGCTCCAACCACTGAACCCCACGAGGCTCCCAGGTCCTCAGCATGGCCCCATGCAGCCTCCTAGCACCCTGCCACAACAGAAGCCCAGAGCCCTGGGTCTGATTCTGCCAGGCACAGCACATGAACACGAGCATACATGAAGAGGTTCATGTACACCATTTACTGTATGGCTGAAGCTGATTCCCCCCCCCCCCCTTCCCCTCCTGTTAAACAAGAGCCCAATAGGGGGATGAAGGACTAACCAAGATATTTTGGAAGATCTTGCAATTTTATACAGCTGTTGAATCCCTGGGGAAATATCCTGAAGTAGGAAAAAAGGCCTTTTCTTTAGCCATGAAGGGATTCACCTGAGAGGCACTACAACAGCGAATACCTTCCTGATGATGCCAACAAAAATGTTGAGCTATAACTTAAAGAAAACATACTAAAACCCCACATTATTTAAAGCCAATTCCTGTGAAAAGCAGAGTTTTCATTAGCAGCCAGTGTAGGCAATAAATGAATGATTAAAAACATCAGTTGATGGTTTTCTTCCAAGAAATGACAGATTAGGCTGGAAAACACTGTAATTTAGACATGTTAAAACAGACTAGAACAAATCAAACCTTTTTTTACTACACATTAATGACATGCATTCCTTTAGCAAAGGATTTTTCCAGCAGTGCCCCACACTGTGGGGAAACTGAAATATATGAATCTATTTTCAAAGTAGGTGATATAAAAGTAGTATTAAAGCAAGACAGAGCCAAATAGTTAAATTTATTTTCTCTAAAGGACCATAGGTCAATCTTTCTTACTGTCAACATTTTACTCTTTAATGCATTTTTTTTTTCTTTTTAAATCAGATAAACCTTTAGATAGGATAGTCTGATTTTTTTGCAGCTAATGCTGCTCCAAAAGGCAAGTCTTTTCTACCCCTTTCCCCTGTCTCTGTAGGTCTCCTGTGGGGGCAAGTACCCTCCCACAGCACCTGCACATGAACATGTCTGTGAGCTGTGAGTGTGAAAGTCATTAATGAAATAGTTTCAATGCAGTCTGCATGCAAATGCACACACCCAGCCGGAAAAGGAAACAGGAACACAGATGCAGTTTTGTCCTCTTCCAAGAACCTGAGTTTATCTGCAGACATCCCCATCCCATCCACAGCAGAAATGGGTTTGTCAAGCTGATCACCATCCCATCGAAGAGAAAGGCGGGCTGCATTTTGGGGATACAGCCATTGCTCGCACAGAAGGTTGTGGAAAACCAGTAAAGCCACTACAGAGTGAGCAAAGCCTGAAAGAATGGACCAACCTGCAGGATGCAGTAGGGAGCAAAGGAAATTTAAAATTTTTGTTGTTTTTTTTTTAACCTCTTATTTCTATTCTGTCTCATTTTGAGTTTCTCTTCAATTTTCAGAGCTTGTTGCTTGAGGCCTGGGGTTCAAAGCTTTTTGGTCTCCTTGGCACCTGTGGCAAGGGAGAGGTGCTATGGCTGCCCTCAGAGCTGCAGCTGGCTGGAAGCCCACCACAGCCATTCACCAGAGGGAAAAAGGGACCAATTCATAGACCATTTCATTTTCAAACAAAGGCAATATGAAGGAGCCTAAGAAATAGAACTCCAAAACTTTTAAAAGCTCATTATTTGTAATATCACAGGGTGATTGAGATGGGAAGGCACCTCTGGAGGTCATCTTGCCCAACCCCCCTGCTCAAGCAAGTCATCCAGAGCAGGTTGCTCAGGACAGCGTCCAGTCAGGTTTTGAACCTCTCCAAAGATGGAGACTGCACACTCTCTCTGGGCTGCCTGAGGCATCAGGCATGACATCCCCATCACAAGTATTTCAGTTTCAGCTTTTCTAACACGTGGCAACATAAAAAGCTTCTCTCTATGTTCATGCTTAGCACCACTGGCAGCATTTCACTATGAGAGTCAGTTTCCACCAACTTTAGATGTGTCCAATTAAATATATTTCCCACTAAATTAAGGCTGGAGACACGGATGAAAGAATACAAAGAACTAGAAAGTGTCTGCTGCTGTATGTAATTCATAATTCCTCTTGCACTAAAATACTCTACTTCCAGCAGCAGTTGACCCTTCTGCCCAGCCCTGGGGCGAGCAGCCTGCCCTGTTCCCCCCTCTGCCCTTTGCATGCACAGGCTCTGCGGCACCCAAGCACATCGGCATGACCTGTTGAGATCCTACATGTAGGTTTATTAACACAAACCGATCACACAAATCGTTTTTATTCAGACTTGCCCTTTCCCAATATTAATCCCTCCATAACTTGATGAATTCACTAACAAAGAGACTTGACCACCAGCAAACACTCTACATGGTACCAATCAGGGAGGACCAGCTATCCCCTGCTGCACAGTGCCTTTCCACCAGGACAAGCAGAAATGCCTGAGTGTCATCCTATTGCCCTTGCTGGCAGTATGCTTGGTGACTACAGCCTTGCTGGCCTCCCCAGAAAATCTGTGCCCATGGTGGACCAAAGCTTGTTGGCCTGTTGTGGCCAAGGCGGCCAACAGCATTCTGGCTTGTATCAGGAATAGCGTGGCCAGCAGGAGCAGGGAAGTGATGGTGCCTCTGTACTCGGCACTGGTGAGGCCTCACCTCGAGTACTGTGTTCAGTTCTGGGCCCCTCTGTACAAGAGGGACACTGAAGTGCTGGAGCGTGTCCAGAGGAGAGCTACCAGGCTGGTGAGGGGTCTGGAGACCAGGTCGTATGAGGAGAGGCTGAGGGAGCTGGGCATGTTTAGCTTGGAGAAGAGGAGGCTGAGGGGAGACCTCATTGCCCTCTACAACTACCTGAAAGGAGGTTGGAGAGAGGTGGGTGTTGGCCTCTTCTCCCAGGTGAATAATGACAGGACCAGAGGAAATGGTCTGAAGATGTGGCAGGGGAGGTTTAGGTTAGATATTAGGAGGAATTACTTTACTGAAAGAGTGGTCAGGTACTGGAACAGCCTGCCCAGGGAGGTGGTTGAGTCACCATCCCTAGAGGCGTTTAAGAAACGTCTAGATGTGGCACTTCAGGGCATGCTCTAGTGGCAGAGATTGTAGGTTGTTTGGTTGGACTCAATGATCTTAAAGATCCTTTCCAACCATGAAGATTCTGTGATTCTGTGATTCCCTGCAACACCCAACCATCCCTGATGCTGCACAGAGCAGCCCCAGTGGGAACTGCCAGCTGACATTTCACACTCCTTTGCAGCAGTGCTCCTTCAAACACTGGGAAAGGCATTTAACGCTGTTCCCTGCAGGTGCTGGCTGCTGGAAAGCCACTGCGCTGTATCCCCACTGGTTCAGCCCAGCCCTCGATAGCAGCTGCTCAGAGAGAGCAGCCTGTGAAATTTGCAGGCTGAATATCAGCGCAAAGCCCAGGCATGGGCCTTGCAGTGGACTAATACCTGGTAAAGGCAAGGCCCTTGGTCTGTGGGTTTAGGTCGTTCTTTGCTTCTCTTTTCCTTGACTTTTTTGCCTGCAGACGGGCTGCTCTGAAGAAGCCATTCCTGCAGTGTGCACAGTAGGGGCTGACCCATCCATCTTTCTACTGCTCTCCCCAGGGGCCATCCCAACCATCCCACATCCCAGCCCTGCTGTGCCTGATCAGCCTTGTCATTACCTCTATATAATCTAACACAGCTAGTCACATCCCAGGCTGCTTAGAATCCCCTTTGGTGTTCATTTAATTCACTAATAACACTGTCTCAATGTCTGGGGCTCACCTGTGAGCACCTCTAGGTGAATACCAGGGGAGAGCACAAACTTCTCTGTGTTTCAGTGCCCACTAGCACATCCTTCCCACACCTGATGGATGTGCTGGAGTGGGTAAATCCTGATTTAGAGGGTTAAAGTTGCTGAGGTTTCGGTCTAAGTTAGAAAAAGACTCTTTCTTCTGCCCAATGGGGAGGAGGTGTCCTTTGCAAGGCCCATGCATTCCTAAACATTAGTTTCCCTGGGGCAGCTCCTACTATTTCAACTTGCAGAACTGCCTCTTCTAGGGACTGAGGTGCAGAAGCTGGTGGGGAGCATTTGGGACAGTTTGCCTCCCTTTTCACAAGCTTCTGAGTCTGGAGCAGGATCCCACCAGCTCCCAGTACACTTCAACCTCCAACTGGTGCCTTAACCCTTACTATGGTTTTATTTGCCCCCTGACCTTTCAGGGATCTTTTAACTTATTATTTTTACAAGAGGGAAAAAAACCAAACAAGCAAAGAACTCAAAAAGGAGTTATGCCCTTGCCTTTAAATTTAGGCAAGCTTGTACCTGAGTCTCAAGTTATTCATATGCCTGTCCTGAATCCTGCTTCCCTAAGATGTTCAGTGGCAACACTTTGATAAAGTCTATTTGGACTAATTAAAATAACAGGAGCATCTGCCCAGCCCTTCCTGCTCTAACACATCCAGCAATTACAGGTTGACATCCAGAGCAGGGTTTGAGTTCCCCCAGGATCAAAATAAACAAACAAATAAATCATAGTTTCAGCTTCCACATTTGCAAGCTCAGTACCACAGAACTCACTATGCAGTAACTCACTTTGTGGATGAGGTAGCCCCTATTTCAGTGAAGAAAACTGTTTGGCTTTTTTTTTATTTATCTTATTGCATAGAGATGTGCAACACCACAATCTTAGCTTGCTTCTCCTAAAAACATTTCTGAGGACACAAAGAAGGGTGAAAGAACATAGAGCCCTCCTGACTGATGGCTTTTATGAGACAAAATTTGAGTAGCAGGAGTCACCAATTAGCCCAGAGGGAAATACAGAGGCAGGAGGACTGAAAATGTATCACCTGGACTTGGTCTTAATTGCATAGTGTACAGCTGGAGTAAATAAAGGGAAACTTGCTTTGGAGCAAATGGTAGTGAGGGGTAGTAGGTGAGTGCCTCTGAGTCCTGTGAAAAGTGTGGGTGATTCTCCTTTAGCAAATATTCAGTGAGAAGCAGCCAGTTACCTTCACCAGGTGCCTGAGAGGTTGTACCCATGGGGGCAGGATTAGTGCCCAGCTCATCATGTGCTTCAGAGCATCCTTATGACGTCTCAGGGCCCCGTGCTTGGCCAGTGGAGCCAAGCCTGACTTCTGGTGTGATTTTTGGAAGTCCAGAGCTCTCGCAGCTATTGCTTCTCTAGAGGTTGCACTGTGTTTCAAGTTCAAGTGCTCACCTATGCTCCTTAGTACAATCCCCATAGCAACCACCCCCTTTCCCATTTTAAATACTATCACCATTTGAAAATACATGTGCTTTGGTTGTTTTGTTGCATAGAGTGAACCAGTCCAACCCTATTAAAAGTGTGCATAATGTTTTGAACTGAATTCATTAGAAATTAAAGAATATTCAATGAAAACATGCTTTCTGTTTTAAAACAATTCTGTACATTCATTATTGTTAACTTTTGTAGCCCAGCCAATAACATATATTTCTTAAAGTTTCACTTATAATTGAGTTTCAGTGAGTTTTTGATCCCTTTTTACCACATAACTTTTTTTTTTTATATTGTGGCCACAATAACACTATTCAGAGGCAATTTATATTCTACAAAGCCTGTTGTGAATTTCTCTTACAGATTTGCATGGTTTCTAGGAAGATTCTTGACAGAGTCTTCTTTTTTTAAGAAAGCCAAACACGAGACCAACCAGCCAGCCAAAACCTCAGCAAATCTTAATAACTGGGAAAAAAAATTTGTCATGCTGCTTCTCCCTGGTATTTCCTATTTTCTCTTAAAAGATCTAAATTTGGATCATTGTGCCTTAGAAATTTCATGGGAAAAGCCAATCCCACCAGTTTGGATACACAGAAAATACATCTTGAAATCTAAGAAAGAATAACTCTTCCAATTATTGAGACTAAATAGATTTCCCTCAGAAAATGAGAAAGAGCCGTTGTGGAGCCAGAGGGAAGAGCAGGTAAAATTCAACAGAGAAAACTGGAAGGGGGTGAAACCAACACAGCAAAATTAGCCCAGTATGTCAGGAGATGAGAAGTAAGAGGATAGGTGAATCACTTTGTGGTAGGAAGGGAGCAATTAAGAAAGCTATGAATATTGCATAAAAACTTAATTTGCTTCTATTTCTCATCATTATAGCTGATAATATCCTATCCTACACCTCACTGGCACCTATTAGTTGAGATGGCAACTTCTGTGTTCCAGTTGTGCACATTGCTGCAGGATGGTGCCTGCCGCTGCAAGGTGCTGATAAGCTCTGACAAACCCCTTCTACCTTCACATGTGAAACCCAGAGATCAGGCACTCGCTGCATTTTGCAGAGCTTTACCCCAAGCACTGCAGCTCCCTCTGTGGTGCCTGTCAGCAGGCACATCCCTCCTGCCCCCTTGCACTGTGGCTGCCACAGCCTCCAGGAAAGGGCACAAGCACCTCACTTGTACAACCAGAAAGAGACAGCAAAACCCCTTCAGTTACAGCACACCAGAGGTGACAAGATGAGAAAGATGTTGCTGCTACTGCCTGTATTTAGGCCAGCCTCTGGGTCCAACTGCACTGAGCATACTGCTGTTGGCTCTGTGAACAAAAGCTGCACCAGGGTCTACCATGTCCCTGAATTTAATTTTTTTTCCTGAGGCCTAAGTCATGCTAACTTGATCTTCTGAACGTGCACAAAGCTCCTCCAGGAAACTGTGGCTCTGCTCAAGTTATTTTATGGATCCTGTGATAAAAAGATTTCCCTTTTCTCCAAATACCAACAACCATCACACACAAATGAGGTATTCACAGGCGCCAGCGTCTGCTCAGCCAGACATGTCTGCTCACCATCTTGGTGGCAGTTTCCAACAAAACAAATCAGTCTGTTACTGTAAGCAGCGAGGTTGGCTCATCCCAGCCTTACAACTAGTTAATTTGTTAAGAGATAGACAAACATGATTTCAGTGAAGAAACGGCATATCTAGTGGATTGCAATGGTTTCCTCACGCCAGCAAGCAAACGGGTTGGCAGCATATTCCCAAGTCCTTTTCCATCAGTGTCAGGTAATGAGAGAAACTACTCCCAGAAAGGAAAAACTTAGAGGGAAAATCAAGTGTAGAAGAAAAAGGCAAAAATCTGCCTGTGGGGTATTTCCTGGTTATGTAGAGAGCCAATGCTTGGTATGGTTAGGAAAAACCCTGAAAAAGGTGAAATAAAGTGATGATGTTTGCAGTGACACCAGTCAGTCATGGCCATGGAGGTCACGGGGTCCGAGACCACTGAGGGGTTGTCCAAACTGTGCCAGCTGTGGGGACATCTGTGTCCAGGACCTGCAACTGCAGTCGCAGTAGCCATGCAGGAGGGAGATGTTCTGGACTGTCATGACATGCACAACAAAAACCTTTATTGTGTGTGCAAGAGAGAGTACATCTCCTTAAATAACATTTATGTATAAACTGTCCTGCTTTAGGGTATATATCAGGCAGTGATTGAGGGAGGTTTAGGAAATCTCTGGGCAAGTTGTTGCATGGTCATAGACATGATGATGGGCATAGCCATGTTGAGAATATGTGAAGTGGCATTACTTTAACAAAAATCAATTTCAAAAAGCAATTTAATTTAGTGCAAAATCCCAGCAGGGGTGATCTGATAACAAATTAATCTAGGTTACGTCAATTAGCTGAAGTGGACTCCTTACCAAACTAAGCAATGAGTGTTAGGGGTTTGATGTAGAAATTCTGGAAGAAACTGGAGTTCAGGTAATGAGACAATGTCAACCCCTTCGGGTCTCCAAAAACTATGTACGGTGTGATTTTGGAATGCTAAACTGGGACCTCAAACCTCAGAACATATCAGTTCTGAAAATGGTATAATGAATGGGATGCACATTTGCAGAGAGGCCAGGAAAAACATCAGCATCTCAGGGAGGGTGAGGGGCCAGCAGGGAGCCCAAGTGGTTTGTCTGTCTGTCCCACCACCTCAGCACTCTGTCCAGCATAGGCTGTCTGTCCAGAAAGCCCCTCTGTCCAAAACTAAGCTGTGCTTTTCAGCTTCAAAACCTCGGCTACCGAATCATTACTTTGAAAAGCCAAAAGGCTGGAGTTTTGTCAATGTGGAAAAAAAATTTTGAAAAGCATTTTTCCCCCTACCTTTTAGGAGTTGATCAAAATCTCTCCAAAGGCTCTTGAAAAAAAACAAATTGCTTGTGAGCTCAGCTCCACTTGCAAAGCAGGGCCAGCACAGTGGAGGGAGAACTTCAGTATTTTTTGCTCAAGTGTCTGCAACTATTCGCTACCTGCCTTGCCCTCCAGTTTGCCCGTGGAGGAAGTCTGCAAGAAGACTCCAGGAATTTGGCTGTGGAGAAGGCAGCTCGAAAGCCACTGCCTGGTCAACCTATGAAAACAAAACTTTCCAAAGAATATCTAGACGCTGCTTATATTATTTTGCAAATACATTGAAAATAAATGTTTCAGTTGCACTGAGGAGGAACATTTTGATATTTTTTATTCTTAAGTGGCTTTTCATTATGAAGTGTTTTATTTTGTATTGCACCTTATTAAAAATAGAAAATCTATTTAATTGAACCAAAATGTTCTAAATGTTTGATTTGAAATTAATTGCTTTTTATCTTGTTTTGTAAAGGAAAGTTTGATGCTTTGGGCTTTCTTTTCATTTTGCTATGAAAACAAATAGCAACATTTTGGAGCTTTCCCAGGAAAAGGAATATTGAGTTTCAACCAGATCTTGTTAAAAATCTCAATTGTTATATTCATAAGCATATGAATTGCAGAGTTATGTCTGTATCTTTACAAACAATAATTTTTATTCCATTTTTCCTGGAGTTAACAAAGATTTGTGAGCTAGGGGAAGAGGCTGGGGAAGAGTCTAATTTGTTGCTTCCTAATGGTACAGATGTAAAACATTATCTACATCCCTATTTACAGCTAATAGCAAGATAACATACCCGACAGAAATCGTAGGCTCTTTAAAGTGCTTGTTAGCTCAGAAACACAGCACTCCACAGCATTCAGCAAATAACAAAGGCTTGCAAAGGCATTGTTAAGTTTATTGCTAGAGAGTAAAAGTGATGTGGACACAGGACTATAATTAATATAATTTAATGAAAGGACACCGAGAGAAAAAAATTGAAACCGGCACCTTTGCGGCACGACCGCAGAAGCGAATGGGGTGAAGCACTGTGGAGGGTGATGGAGGAGGGTCCTGGACCAGCTGCTCTAAATGCCAGTGGGAGGGTGCTCAACTGCTCCAGTGACCGTCTCTAAAAGGAAATAACCAGTCTGAAATCCCATTTGTTTGCCTTCAATAATTGTTCCCAGGTATTCACTAGGGTTGCAGTTTCCCTGGGGAATAGTTCTTTGCTGATGAAGTGTGTGCTGAAGAGGTATGAGACCCTGGGGCAGCAGGGCAGAGGGGCTCCAGGCATAGCTGAGGTGGGTTGGTACACAAAATCAGGCAGCGCAGCTTTGGCAGGGATGAAGGCTTTCAGCTTTGATAAGGGAAAAAAAAAATCAGGAATTTTTACATTTCCTGCTGAGAGCAGTCTCAGTTTGCCAGACTAGAGCATTTATGTCTTGTGGTAGAGCAGGCCTCTTCTCTGTGAGAAACCTGCCTTGCTGATAATTCAGGAACACACGCCTCTTCCCTGCGTTTCATGCAGTACTTCCCTCTGGCCCTTCAATAGTCTACACAGCATGATATATCCCAAGAAATAGTCATGTAATATCCTCATCTTTTTCCTGGGTTACTTGAGTACTTCCATCATTAGCAGCCTGGGAAGTTGTCTCGATCTTCAGTGTAAATACAGAATAATGCTATCCTGTAAGTCCCTTTTACCATAAACATCAGAGAAATGAGACTGTTGTAGGAACATGAGTGAAGACTGCCAGACCTCGTGGCTGCTCTCTTGGAGCAGGTTTACTCTCATCAAAAGAATGGCTGCATTGGAATAAACTGTTATTGTTATCTGTTATTGGAATAAACTGTTCTCTCACCCCTGGGAGACTTACTGTATAATTTATTACTAAAAGAACATTTAATAGGAGGAAGATACAGATGGTCAAACCTACTTTACACTCATTAAGGGCTGAAGCGAAGTTTAAGTGAAAGGATGAGCTTTTAATGATCCTGTCAGATGGGAGGTAAAAAAAAATAACTTTTTTGTCAACAGGATAACTACCACCATCGGCTAACAAATTCCTTTAAAACAAGTTTTCCTGGCCTTGGAAGCACGGGAACTGCTCCTCTCCAAAACTTCATTTGAGTTTTTAAATGAACTGGTTCTCTTGGATATTCTCACATTGTCCTTTGTTTTCTATTGTTTCCCCAGATCCTCTAGGGACTATTCCAGAGCCTGATTAAAAACCAAAGCCCCGACTGAGCACGTGCAGAGCATCAGAGCCTTAGCCCTACAGCAAGACCCTGCCTGTAGGTTCAGCTGTCCTAAGGGTAGTGATGATCTCTAGCTCACATCAGTACCCTCAGCCCTGGCATCGCATCCACTCCTCATTTTGTAATCAGAAATAATTATTTTCACCTGCACAAAAATAAACCTGGGGAAGTTTATTCTTCCCCAGGAAGAATATGCACATCTCCACTACTGAAACCAGATCTTGCCCTGCTAGCACTTTACATGCTCTATCAGGTCTAGTGTTGTCTGAAATACTAATTGGCAAACTTTATGCTCTTTGATTATCTAAAAAGCTCTGAGATGCTGAAAGTTGAATGTTTGCCTGTTCCCTCACTTTTCCCTCATTCTAAGTGGCCTCAACAGCAAGCCACAGGATTTTCATAACATGATGCACACTCCCTTTTCCAGGACTGCTAAGAAGACAATGACCTGGCCAAAGTGATTCTAAATTATCCTTAAACTGCAGCATTTCTAGCCCCATGCCACTTAGTATCACTTTAACGTGTTTGACTGCTATCACCTCCCCCATTAGCTTACACTCAGAGAGATGCACATATGCTGAGGATCCTGAGGCTATCCTGTTAGCATCTATGGAAGAAAAGGTACAAAAAAAAAAAATAAATATCTCTTGTTCTAAGAGAATTATTCTTCTCTCCACACAGGGCAAAGGGTGAAAGACAAATATTGTGTTTAAGAGGGATGGGGAGAAAATTGAAAGGGTAAAAGTGAGAAAACTCATGGGTTGAGATAAAGACAGTTTAATGATTGGAATAAAATAATAATAACAACAATAAATTATAATGAAAAGGAGAATAACAAAAAACAAAGAGAAATAAAACCCAAGGAAAAACAAGTGATGCAAATGAAAAACAGTTACTCACCACCAACCCATACCCATCCCATCCCCAGACAGCATTCACCACACCCTGGCCAACTCCCCCCC
>VXBH01009018.1:3731-17124 GCA_013400035.1 Rynchops niger
AGTAGAACTGCTTGGAGAACATGTTCCTGTAGGAGGTTTTACATACTCTCCCTCAGCCCATCCACCAACACTGCCTCCCTCAGCTCCTCTCCAATTCGTAACCCACGATCCTTTACACCAGGAGGTGTCATTTGGTGTAGTAAGTATTGTTTTCTGTGCTATGTTCTCCTTTATGCTGCATTAACTTTCTTGATCTTTCTTCTATAGTACATTTTGTTGAAAAGTGACACTGCTTGCAGTTGTATTCCACTATTGTCTATAGCTGCATACCACAGTATTTTCCTTAAGCTTGTTTTAGTCAACTTAACAGTAACTTAATGACACCAAAAAATAATTCCTGATAACATTATCTGCAGAGTGTCATAGCAGTTACTTAGAAAACATTCCATGTTGCCACACAGTCCAGGACTTNTATTTTATTTTGTTGTTGTTTGTGTTTTTGGGGGGTTTGTGGGGGTTTTTTTTTTTTTTTTTTTTTTTTTTTTTTTTTTTAAAAAACACCTCTTGCCTGTGTAATGCCTGAAGAAGTAACTAGAAGTCAAGTATAGGGTGTGAATTTTTTAAATGCTTGACTTGTGCATCAAGTTGACAGATGGTTTTAGAGGCATACTGTTATTTAAAATTTTAAACAAGAATGAAATTTTGGGCCCTGTGACTACAGAATATACAGATAACTTCTCTTTCATTAGTTTTCTTGAAATCACACAACCCAGTTAAATGCTTGCTACAGTTTTTATGAAGGTTCAAATGTCTCCACTATTTAAAAAAAAAAATAAAATTTAGCCCATTGTTAAACTAAAGGTGTACAGATTTTCAATGAAGTTTCCAGTCACAATGACTCACTCAAGACAAAGACGCTTTAAAACTTCCAAAAACTGCTTGTATTTTATTCAATATGCCTGTTAGGTGCATTATAGTATAATCACAAACATTTTGTTTGGGTGAGGCTTTCTTGATTTCCAAGTTCAGTCTTTAAAGAAGATAAGGAACAAAATGCAATTTCTTGCAGATTATTTAGCGTTTGTGCTGTCTCATGCTTCAGTTCTGGGTTGTATGTTGCTGAGGAGCAGAAGATAGGTATATTATAAGTAATCATATGGTCTTCTATAAAGCAATCCTAAATCTTCATAAATTTTTATTTATATTCAAATTTTGATGGAATGGCTGCATTTCTGATTCTCTTTCATTCAGTGAACACAACCGTTTCTAATTATATTTTTGGATTACAGAATTCACAAAGCAGTAAAACTAATATTTGCTGTGTCTAGTTTGAGATCTTACTTTCAAGAAAAAGACCCTGGCTCTTTTGCATTGTGTTTGCATTCATATGTAAATTTTACGTATGACCATTGCTACTTATTACTAATGTTTCCATTGTAAAGTTAGGGGGTTTTAGGTTAGTCATTGGTGGTGTTGGGCTTTTGCATTTTCTTAAATTTCAAACATGAAGGAAGAAAAACATGTTAGGAAAGACTTTGAGTGTTCTTTGCTAAAAAAAAAAAAGTCTGAATATGAATTCAGTAGTGGTACTCGAAATTCAGGTTTAAAAATTGCTAAAAAAGTATTTAGTAATTTGAGTATTTCTGGAAAAATACAGTTTGCCTTTAAGTGGAAATTTTTTACCGCATATGTCCCCATTGTAGTAGGTAATGCAAGGAATTTTGAACAATTATAATGAAAACTTAAATATACAAGTAAAGAGCTTAGCATGCAAATGAAAAAAAAGTATGACAAAAAAGCCCTGATTTATCCACGGAAAGAATACACTGAATTTTTAGGCTTGACTGTCTCTTTAGGCATTGTCCAGCTGCAAAAATTGTGCTGACTAAACTTTCCACAAACACTTGAAAGGCTTCAAGCCTTTAACATAAATGTGAATGTACACCACAGCTTAAAAGTTGTTGTTGTTTTTTTTAAAAAGAGGGTTTTTTAAAAATCTTTTTTTTTTTTAGACTTTTTTAAAAGGCTTCTTTACTCAACCACTTGTGCACAAGCCAAAATAATAGGACCAGGCCTAAGGCCTGGGCTTTTATATTTACAAGAGAGTCAGCAGTTCAAGTCCTGTTTCCCAAACCAGCCTGCAAGTAGGCTAAGCACCCAAAGCTTTCAAGGACTTCTGTTGTGTTTTACCATTTTTTTCACATGGAATGGTATGATTGTGTGTTGTCACTGGTAATCAGTTCAAGCTGAGGCTGTGGTTCTTTTGGATTTGAGTAGAGGATGGATTTTTTTAATAATGCTTTATTGAAAGTGGATTTCAATATTGAGATTTCATTTTATTCCGCAATAAAGAAAGCAAAATGTTGAATCACAGACTGAATAAGGTTGGAAGGGAGGTCATCTGGTCCAACCCCCCTGCTCAAGCAGGGCCACCTAAAGCTGGTTGCCCAGAACCATGTCCAGTCAGCTTTTGAATATCTCCAAGGAGCAAGACTCCACCACCTCTCTGGGCAACCTGTGCCAGGGCTCAGTCACCCTCACAGTAAAGAAGTGTTTCCTGATGTTCAGACGGAGCCTCCTGTGTTTCAGTTTGTGCCCATTGCCTCTGGTCCTGTCACTGGGCACCACTGAAAAGAGCCTGGCTCCGTCTTCTTTGCACCCTCCCTTCAGGTATTTATACACATTGATAAGATCCCCCCGAGCCTTCTCTTCTCCAGGCTGAACAGTCACAGCTCTCTCAGCCTTTCCTCATATGTGCGATGCTCCAGTCCTATCTTAGTGGCCCTTCGTTGGACTCTCTCCAGTATGTCCATGTCTGTTGTCTGCTGGGGAGCCTAGAACTGGACACAAGTTCCAGTTCCACAAGTTCCAGTTGAAGCTTATTTTGTTCTTTCTTGCAGCCCTACCCACCTTTTATGCCTCGAAGACTCACAGGGCGCAGCAGATATCGGTCACAGCAGCCAATACCACCACACCCTTACCACCCCAGCCTATTACCTTATGTGCTGTAAGTTCAAAGTACATTTGCTTCCGTGTAGGCTATTAAGAAGTCATGTGACTTGCAACAAGAGTCTTTGCACTTTTTATGGTTTGACTCTACTGGAGAACAGGCATAGTTCAGCTCCCCCAGAGAGGAGGAAAACTGTTTCTGTGTAAAATTTTCGGCCTATTTTGAATAACATACTTCCTTGAGCAAGGAAAAATACTAAGTGAACAATTTTGTCCAATGTAGTTTCGTAGGGTTTTGTGAGGCACAGTAGCATCTTGTTTCTGAACTCTTCCGTAAAATCTTCAGCATACAGAGTGTAACATACAGAGGCATGGTTACACTGGAGTCTTCACTTACGGAATAAATTCATTTGGTTCTTAATTATGAAACACAAGGGTGGGAGCTTTCTGTGATGTCTACTCTTTGTTGACTGAACTGCTAATCTGTTACAGCTGTTGAATTTCTGTTCTGCCTCTGATTAGCTGTTTCTGGAAAAGATGTCAGACAATTAACATTTAGGAATTACCTATACTGTGTTATGGTAGACTCTCTGTGGAGGAATTTGGGTATACGACATGAGATTTATTACTCGCCTATGTACTGTTTTGGAAATAAGTGTGAAGTTTTTGGAAAACAGAGATTATTTTCTGGTGCAAAGGTGACATTGACAAGGAAATAATCAAACAGCAACAGATCTGTAGTTTCTCTCTATATAGTTTCAGATGTGGCATGAAAATGGCACCAGAAATCAAATCCAGTGAAGTTGTTCAGCTTTGCGTCTTACAATCTGGGAATAATGTCATAGTTTCTTGCTTGTCCGTTGAGGACACAATGTGGCACAGTAGTTCCTGATGACTTCAGTGGGATTTTAGTATATTTTAGTGCTGTAAATTTGTATTTCTATGCCTGTGCGTTAAGTTTTCACCCATAGTACTATCCTGGGGAGTAAAACCACTTGTTGAATATAAAAACAGAAAAACATCTCTCTCTTGCCTGTCTGTCCGAAGAGATTGTGCTTTAACCAACTTCATAGTATGTGATGAAGTGAGTTTGTGCTTGCCTTCAGTACGGAAGTTGGTCCAGTAGCACATCCTATTTATCTTCATTGTGTGTTTTAGGCTTACACAAGTTTCAAGGTTTTTGTATAGAAGAGTGAAGTGAACTTAGGGTTCACATTTTCTTTGTTGATATTTTATCCACTTAAAGAAATAAAACCTATTTAAAACCAGAACGTCAATTCATTGTCAGTTTTAGCTCTCCATAATCTGTGATGATCAAGAGATTAGTTTTTGTAATAATGCTGAGCCTGGTTGGAAATATCAGTTGAGACATGCATGCAATTAAAAAGGCAGCACTCCTAGTAACAGTAAGTGGCAGAACTAGGTTTCTCCTTTGACTCTTTCACTTCAAAAGTCTACTCTTGACTTCAAACTTAAGATTTTTACCGGTTCTGAGAACTTGTTGATTTGAGAGGGATCAATAAGGTAACTTTACCTCTGCCAGATGTTTCTGTGCTTTCCTTCAGCAAGATGCTGAACCTTATCATTGTTTGCTCTCATGGTAGATCAATGCTCCCAGTGCCACCTGCAGTTGGACCAGCTTTCAGCTTTGAGTTGGATGTGGAAGATGGCGAGGTAGAAAACTATGAGGTTGGTGTGCGAACTACAACTACCTTTACAGAAGAGATGTTAGCTCAAGCAATACATAAAATTTTATTATATTTTAGTTTTAATTCTACTTTTGCCTTTCAAATAAATGTTATGACTGTGAACACAGAATCCAGAAACCATCCTTTCAGATTTTTTTGCAATACTTAATATTAGAAGTGCTTAGCTTTACTTTTTGGCTATTGCTCTCTTTCCCAGAATCCACCCTTCCGGTCTAGTAGTGATTAAATTTTTCAGCTTTTCTGTTCTACATGCTACTCTTCTCCTTTTCAATTTTAATTCATTTTAAATGTCAAACAGAAGTGAAGCATTTTCAAAAGTTGTTAGTTACTGGTTTTATGTGCGTAACTTTGCAGAATAGTGTTAATACAGAATAGTATTAATGTCATAGGATTAATTAATCTAAACATAATGTTTATAAAACTGCCTTACTGCCTTTTCTTCTTGGCTTCAGGAGGGTACAGTAATTCACATCTATAGATGTAGAACCCTCTTTAATGTTCTAGATAATTTTCGGGCAGTCCCACCTGTTGTGTCTTTGCTGGTTCTGAGACTATTGTATTCCATTTGATTCCTCTTCAGTCGACATCAACACTTACTTTTGCATCTCTTTGCCTGTGGACCCCTGAAGAGCTCTGTGTAGTTGCACATTTTCAGTTTCACAATGAGCACTTCTGTAATAACTTCTGTGCTAGTTCAGGAAAGCATCTTCTTACTTCTAAGAATTTGGGCCCTAGGTTTGATAGTATAGAAATCTCTTTGTGATCAGTATAATTCACAGCTTTCACCAAGTCTTTTAACTTTTCTATGCCTTGGTTCTCCATCACATTTATAGTGATATTTTTCCTAGCATTCCTTGTGAAGGAATGCAAGTTACATACATGACAAGAGTGCAAATTATTTACACAAGAGGCTTTTAGTTGCAATGCTTGGCTTATAGAAAATTAACATAAAATTAAGCAAAAAAAAAAAAAAAGTGCTTAAAGTTTGGTGATATGTATTTGTTTTCCAGATCCAGGATAAAATCTCCATATTTCAGTTCAGCTACATGAAGACATGGGGTGGGAATCAGAACCTGTATCATTAAATTCTTGGTTTCTCTTGCAAGACCAGACTCACATATTCTTATGAAGCAAATCTGTTTACGATTTTTTCTGGTTACCAGCACTATTAATTTCATATCAGGGTGAGGGGATCCATCGGAAGCAAAATACTTACCAAACTGCGCATGCAGTCACAGGACTAATTGGAAGCTGGGTCCTGGAGATTTTGAAATCCCAAAGCAAACATCTTACATAACCAGAAAGATGGTTGAATTCTGAAACGACTTTCCATGGGGCTTCTGTTGTAGGGGAGAACTAAAGTTCTAACCATTTCTTAATAGAAGGGTGCTCTCTGCTACCAGCTAGGGTAGTAAGGTGTAATGGCAGCCCCACTTCTAGTGGAACCAGAGTCTGTTTGAGCAGTGACTTTTTAAATGTGTAGTTACCGTGTTTTGCAGGCACTGCTGAATTTGGCAGAACGTCTGGGAGAAGCCAAGCCACGAGGACTGACAAAGGCGGACATTGAACAGCTTCCATCCTACAGATTCAATCCAAACAACCACCAGTCAGAACAGACATTGTAAGTGCATTGGTCTCATTCAAAGGTCCATAATTTAGGTGGCTGTATTTCCATTTCTTTAACTTGCAGCCTTAGCTAGGCCAGAAGGGCTTTAAAAGCAGTGAAGTCAGTGAAGAGTTTTATTTAATTTTTTGTCTTGGACTGCTTTCTAAATCACATACTATTTATCCTTACTTTAAAATTTTTATCTAGTCTCACATCGTTTAGCTATATTTCAATTTAGTTCCTCAGCATTTAAAAAAATCAAAATGAAAGAAAAGTATTCTAGGTTCTGTTCACCATACTAGATGTTAAAGTGACATTGTCAGCTTGGAATTTAGCCTTTGCTGAAATAGGTTCAAGTGCTGAAATTTCAAGTGCTCGTGAAAGAGCTTGTTCAGTGGTTTCAGAGTGAATCTTCTTATTTTTAAAACCCATTAACTTACTGTGTTCGAAAGATCTGCACAACTGAGTGGAAAGGGCAGTATAGGTATGAAGGTAGTTAAAGTCAATTAGTACCCAATGCTGTCTAATATTTGAACTTCAGTGTAAGGATTTTTCTCTGATATTCCAGTTTTAGTGCCTCTCATTGTGACTTCCTGGTATCACTAGGGAGTGAACTTATAGATCATTATCTCCACCATTTTGAATTTTGATTAAATATCTGTTCTATTGGTTTGGTCTGTGAACTGTGAGCAAGAGCGCTTGCTTTGTGATTTGAAAGTGCATAAAAAAAAAACAAAACACAAAAGCAATTCTCAGTTTAGGTTGTCACACTATACATCTTCAACGACAGATATAGGTAATTGTAGCTACCCAAGGAGTACAAGAGCTACCGTGTTGGCAGTCATACCTGTAAAGTTTTGTATGGAATATGTATTTGTTGTTTTTACATAGCAGATACATTTGAACTTTGTTGTCTTTTTTAGGTGTGTGGTGTGCATGTGTGATTTTGAGTCAAGGCAGCTACTTAGAGTCTTACCCTGTAACCATGAGTTCCATGCTAAGTGTGTTGATAAATGGCTGAAGGTAAAAAAAAAATATATATTCATCCCTAACTTATAGGGAATTCATTATGTAGTTTTGGGGGATGGGCTGGGGGTATTTTGCTTTCAGCTTCACTTCATCTTGTTTCACATTTTTAATACTTAGGCTATAAATGCCAACAGAGTGCAAGCACTGCCTACTTATGATGTTCTTGTAACAATTGCTGAAGGATGTTTCTTTATAATCTTTGTCACAAGGAAAAATGAATATGAAGAGAACTGTTTTCATTAACAGATGTTACTGTGTTTTCCATTTGCACAAAACAATGACTGTGAATTGGAGTAATATCTGAAATTAAACAAAAGTTCAAAACAAAAAAATAATAATATAGGAAGTATGAATTAGAGTTTCTGTGATGATGGTGGCTTTAACTGCTTTATGTATCTTGCATAGCAAGAATGAGTACTAATGCATTCCTCCCCCACTTTGCTATTAACATTAGGGTCTGGGGCAAATAAAATGTGTTATGTATGTACATATATCTGTATGCATATATACATATATATAGAAATGTAATATATGCAAATAGAACCTATAATTTTAAAAAATTATGATATACCCTTCTAAGAGAACTGGAGCAGAAAAGAAGGGATCTAGAATCAGGGCAGCCCAGTAAGAAGACAGTGAAAATAGCAGCAGTACAGAAGATGTGAAGAACAAGAAATACAAATAAGTAGATGATGGTAGACAGGCATCTCTACAAGGTACATTAGCCAGATCAATGGAAGTATTGATCCCCATCTCGCCTCATCTTTTTTCAGTCTTTTATTCTGTTCAGCTTTAGTTTAAATCTGTGTGTAGTCTGTAGTGTAGAACATTTGAAACTGCAATGATCTTATGTTAATACAGGATACAGTCCCTAGAGAATTACAGACAGTGTGTGTTGTTTTCCTAAAGGAAACTAAACCCTCTTGCCTTTATGGCTTCATAAAAGCAGGAAATGAATATATTAGGCATACACTAAAATATTCAGCACAGAGAATGAAAAAATCAAGTTAATATTGACAGCATTCTTTTGGCTGACAAGATATCAAGAATAATGACAAATATTTTAGAAACTGAGATATGAAATTGCTCTTGGGTTACAGTACCCACAGCAGTCTAAGGCTTCTACAAAATCTAAGGCCAATGTAAATGTTTCCACAACAATGCCCATAACTTTCAGTAAAACATGTGTCCTTCAGTATCTGCGTCCATGTACATACTTGAAAATCAGCAAGACGAATGTAAACACCTATTTTATTGTCAGATTAAGAAACCACATGCACGCACCCCCATAATATTATCAATATATCTATGCTAGATGTATGGTGTTTTACTCAGTAACTGCAAATTAAGAGTAGATTATTAATGTGGTATTCTCCAGTGTCCCCCTACTCCTTTCGAGGAGTGTTCACATTAGATTTGTCAAGTTTTTTGATTGCATGAAACTTTATAAATCATTTGTGGTGTGGACAGAGTATCCAGAGATAGTATTCACTCTGTTTTATGAAAAAAGAGCTAAGATCATTTGACACAACCTGTGAGATAGCAGTTGCTATAGGTATATGTAGGCTAAATTGATTATATAGATTTAAAAAAGATAGCTCTTTCCAGGCTATTAATGCAAAAAAATATACCTCTGATTCATAGACCCCCTGATCTGCAGATTGCTGGAAGTTAGAAGAACATGTCAGGGAAGTATCATGCATGCTTGTCCTGTTCTTATGCTCTTTCTTACCTGACGTTGATTTCAAGAGTCAGACAAGTATGTTGAATTAAGCTTATTTGGAACTCAGTGTGGGAGTTCTACAGTTAGATTTAGTACTTTCAACTGGTAATGAACTTACAATCAAATTCAGAACAGCAAAGTGGGAAAAAAAGAAATTTAGTTCAGTCTTTGTTTTCAGAATCAGATGTACTGTAGTAATGGTAAAACAGCTTTTTTCTGATGTTCTTGTCCAGCCTAGAAGCTTTGTATTTTTGAACAGATCTGCAAGTGTGGTATTTTCTAAAGGTTCTCTTATCATAGAAAGACTCTATGACTGTAAGAGTGTCAGCTAGCTGGGGGAATGAGGTGAAAGATACACAGTCTAAACCTAAAGGGGGGTGCAGTTATACCCAGCTAAAACTGCTTTTATCAACATCGTGTATTCCAGAGCTAGCTGCAAAATAAGCTAGACAAGGTTAAAGCATCATAGCGTAGGATTGCAAAGGCGATATATTTACACCATATGGGTTTAGTTACACTGGTACAAAGGTGTTATATGGATATAAAGATTATTTTGCTTTGCAAACTATAACAAATTACCTGTAACATCAGCCTATTTTAGTTACAGCCTCTGTCTAAACTTGGTTACAGTTAAGCGGCAAACATCCGGAAGTGAGGGTAACTGGGAGATATTTTGTGCTATAGTTTTGCCTTCTGTCCATTCCTTTATGTATTTGACTTTTTTTTTTTTGTATGTTGATAGTATAATAATGTCCACATCCACTTAATTCAGGCAACATCATGTTGATAAATTCTGCAAAGGAAGGTAAAAATCGTAGCTTTCAGTACTTGTAAGTTTTTTCCACAAGGTAAAAAATTAAAATGTTAGCAGTTTGTCCCTATGTTTTACTGATTTAATCTTGCCTCTTTGAAGAAAATAGTTGCTATCTAGGAATATTTCTAGAACTAGTTCTAGAACTGTGGAGTCAAGTTGATTCTTTTAAGTTTCACCATGTTGTTAGTGAAGGATTTAAATAAGAGGCTGGTGATACAATCTAACTATATTAAAAAAAAATTGTTATTCTACTGCCTCTTGTTGATGATGGAGCAAAAAAAAAATTATCTAAGAAAGCTCTGCGGCTTGTCTGTGCTTGAAAGGTTTGATCTGCCCTGCCTGGTATAGTGCGATGTGCAGTACTACCTTTTTAGGTAATGTGAGCAAGGTAATGTGAGCAACAACAAGGAAATGTTGTTTTACAGTGCTTTCCCACTTCAAAATTTATACTTCTGTGGTTAAGCAAGGTTAAAGAATTGTGAGAGAAGTTGTAATACCGTGGAGAAAATCAAATTAACAAGAGGGATGTTATCCTTTTGCTTTTCACAGTATTGTTAACTCTCCTATTTCACAGTATTTGGTTATTTCTTAATATCCAATCTGTGCTTTACAAAAACTACAAAGCAATAATAACTGTGATATAAACTATAAAAAATAATAATATGAGTAATTGACAGAAAAAATCTACCCTGTTCTAACTTGCATTACTAAAGAGTGTTTTTCAGTAATAAAATGTTACTTTTGTTGGCATTTATTGTTTGGATTTGAAATTTGTGGCAATGATTTCTCAACTCTGGCCTTCAGAGCCCCATTTTTTGATGCAGCTCACGCAGGAAGGGCACCTCTTTGAATGAGAGGCATTCTGCTGGCCGAATGGGAGACCTAACACAGCAGCCGCGCACTGTCTTGTGACTGTCTGCACAGGTCAAGGGCACTCATGCTACCTGCCCCTCAAGGCAGAATGGTGGGCACTTGTCAGAGGGCAAACGCTGCAGCTCTGACTGGGAGGTCTGCACCATCTGTCCCAGCAGTGGCCAATGCCTCCACCCTGAAGAAGCTGCTGAAGGGAGAGGCTGCAGTGCAGACCTCAGACTGCAGGAGGTGCCTCGACCTCTTCTCCTAGGGCAGGAATAGGTGGCAGACCTGCTTGCAAAAGGTGTGCCCAAGTAGCGGACCTCCTGCAGCTCAGCCACCTGAGCTGCAGGAGATAGTGAGGAGGCATTGCATCGGGGAGGCTGGGGAGTTAAGTAGCTGATTCCAAGCACAGTCTGCAGTAGACCTGCAACCCATGGCCAAGCAACCGAAAACTCCCCTACCAGCAGACAGAAAAGGGAGAGGTGCCAATAGTGAAGAAGAATGGAAGCTTACAATGGCAAGGACCAGCAGGAGGAAGAGACCCCAAAGCCTGAGATGCCCTTGCAGAACCGCTTCACTGCTCTGCAGACTGAAGAGGAAAAACTAGTCACATAGGAGAGATGCTGGAGCTGAGTAAGGCAGTCTGAACTGCTCTCTGTATAACAACCAGAGCAACCAAAAAAAGGCAACGAGTGATAGTAGTAGGCGGCTCTCTTCTGAGGGGAACAGAGGCACCCACTTGCTGACCTGATGCACTCTCTAGAGTGTGCTGCTTACGAGGGGCTCTTAGCTAGGATGTCACCAAGAGACTACCAAGCCTCGAACAGTCCACTGACTGTTATCTGCTGCTGTTGTTTCATGTGGGCACCCGTGATATGACGAGGAACAGTCTGAGGAGTTATCAGGAAAAATTATGGAGCCCTGGGAGCAGTGGTTAAGGACTCTGCAGCACAGGTAGATACTCCCAGTCAAAGGGAGAGGGTTTGAAAGGGCCAGTCAGATCTGGCAAATCAACAGATGGCTACAGGACTGGTGCTACAGCCAGGAGTTTGGCTACTTATACCATGGGACTTGCTTTGAGAAACAATGCCTACTGGGGGCTGAGGGGATCCATCTCTCAGAGAAGGAGAAGAGCATCTTTGGCCTAAAGCTTGCCAAGCTGGTGAAGAGGGCTTTAAACTAAAGTTGCTGGGGGAGGGGAACATCAATCCATCCCAGTCCCCAGTATGATGCCAGTGCCAGCAATAGATGCCTGGAGCCTGGACAAGAATCACAGGTCAGCAGGAGAGCACCTGGAGTGCAGCAAAAAGGAATTCCAGTCAGTAAGTCAGCTTTACTGGGGGCCCAACTTACTTACACGAACACACATAGCATGGGGAATAAATAAGCAGATTTAGAGGCATATGCAGGGCTGTGATCTTATTGGCATCCCAGAGACATGGTGGGATGGCTCCTATGCCTGGAGTGTTGGAATGGAAGGATACAGGCTCTTCAGAAGGACAAGCAGGGGAGATAAGGAGGGGCTGTCACTCCCTGTGTCAGTGACCAGCTGGAGTGTGTGGCACTTTGCTTGGTGTTGGATGAGGAGCTGACTGAGAGCTTATGGGTCAGGATCAAAGGGAGGATAAAGACAGATGATGTTACAGTGGGCATCTCCTACAGGCCACCTGACCAGGAAGACCACAATGACAAGGCCCTCTATAGACAGATAGACCTCGTTCACAAGCCCTGGTCCTTATGGTGGACTTCAACCACCCCAGTGGGGTTGGAGGGACAACACAGCAGGGCATAACCAATCCAGGAGGCTCCTGGAATGCATTGATGATAACTTCCTTCTCCAAGGGTGGACCTTGTTCTCACCAACAAGGAGAGGCTGATGGGGAATATGACGCTCAAGCGCATCTTTGGCTGCAGTGACCATGAGGTGGTGGACTTCACAATCCATAGGGCAGTGAGGAGGGCACACAGCAAGTTCACTACCCTGGGCTTCAGGAGAGCAGACTTTCGCCAATTCAAGGATCTGCTTGGCAGAGTACTAGGGGATAAAGCCCTGGAGGGAAGAGGGGTCCAAGAGAGCTGATTGATATTCAAGGACCACCTCCTCCAAGCTCAGGAGCGATGCATGCTGACAAAGAGGAAGTCAAGCAAAAATGCCAGGAGGCCTGCATGCATGAAGAAGGAGCTCCTGGACAATCTCAAACTGAAAAAGGAATCCTAGAGAGGGTGGAAGCAAGGACAGGTAGCCTGGAAGAAATTAGAGGGAAATTGTCCGAGCATCCAGGGATTAGGTTAGGAAAGCTAAAGCCCAGATAGAGTTACATCTGGCCAGGGACATCAGAGACAACAAGAAAAGCAGGTACATCAGTACAGGTACATCGGTGATAAAAGGAAGATAAAAGGGAAAATGTGGACCTACTCAGGAAAGAAATGTGAGACCTGGTCACCTGGGACATGGACAAAGCTGAGGCCCTCAGTGACATTTTTTGCCTCAGTCTTCACCAGCAAGTCCTCTACTTATGCTGCCCAAGTTGAAGTAGGCAAAGGCCAAGGACTGGGAGAATGAGGAACCCCCACTATAGCAGAAGATCAGGTTTCATACCATCTAAGGAACCTGAAGGTACACAAGTCCATGCAACCTGATGAGATACATCCATGGATCCTGAGGGAACTACCGGATGTTCTTGCCAAGCCGCTATCATATTTGAGAAGTCATGGCACTCCGGTGAAGTTCCCACTGACTGGAAAAGGGGAAATATAACCCCCATTTT
>VXBH01009018.1:34411-58184 GCA_013400035.1 Rynchops niger
AACATCTTCCTTGTTGAGTTGAGTGTCTTGCCGGTTTTTAGGTCCTTTCTGGGATTTGCGCAGCTGGGTTTTGCTTTGACAGGGTGGCAGCTGCCAGCATGAGTGGAGTGGACACAGTAGGCAAAGTAACCTTCAGCCTTCGACCTTACTTTGCTTGCTTTGCAAATAGCTTGCGGAACTCTGGTTTTGTTGTCACATCAACTTTGTAGGTGGTACTGGCTAGCAGAACAAAGTTTCTGTACTTTTATAAGTGCTTTGTAAATCCCATGTGGACAGTGATATGCTGTCCCCGCAGGGGGACAGGGTTTATGCATGAGAGAGAGAGAGTTATCCAGCCACACCCCACACGCACACACTACAGGAGCTTAAGTCAAGGGCCAGTGGGGAGGTGACGTTGACTGTCACGTCACAAGCAGCAGCTTTTTCTCCTCAGACCTTGTGTAGGGAATCAGAGGTGTTCGGTTGCCCTGGGGGACTTGTTTTCATTGCCAGGCTGGAAGTACCTTGGATGGGAAGAAGACAGAAACACGGGATACCACAGGAGAATGGGAAAGGCCATTTCTGTTTATTCCCTTCCCCTGTTGTGGTAGCTTGATGGACCACCGTGAGTCCCCACGCACAGAGCCTGTTCTCCGAAATCTCCTTGGGGATGGGGAGCAGCGGTTGTTGTGGGTTAACCCTGGCAGGCTGCAAAGCACCACAGGGCTGCCTGCTCACTCCCCCTGCCTTGCCCAGTGGGACAGGGGAAGAGGGAAGGAAGAATAAAACCAAGAAAACTCGTTGGTTGAGATAAAAATAGTTTAATAAGCAAGGGAGAAGTGAAAGAAGAGCGAAAGAGAACAAAACAAGTGATGTGAAGGCAATCACTCACCACCTCCCATGGGCAGACCAACTCCTGAGTAAAAGATGGCTAACCCAGCTAAACCCCCTCCTCTCCATTTTTTGCTGAGCCTGATGTTACAAGGCCTGTTATATCTTTGGTTAGTTTGGGTCG
The DNA here is from genome assembly GCA_013400035.1 of Rynchops niger. Classification (NCBI taxonomy): domain Eukaryota; kingdom Metazoa; phylum Chordata; class Aves; order Charadriiformes; family Laridae; genus Rynchops; species Rynchops niger. Next base: position 35,406 of record VXBH01009018.1, read on the forward strand.
TCTGCCTGCTTGGGCCCCCTCCCAACCTCTTGTGCACTCACCATCTCAGCCACAGCCAGCCTAGGGGTTCTTCCGCAAGCTTTTTTTATTCATTCCAGCTTAGCTGTTCATCGAGCAGTGCCCGGAGGCTTTGCAGGCTTGCACAGTACTTCCTGTTCATGCTTTGTTTTACCCTGGAGAGCCTGCCAGGAGGCTTGCTGAAGCCTGCATGCTGTAGTGTTAAGCTTGGGAAGCTTAAGAAGTAGTAACATGTTCAGAAGCTTTCTCTCTACAATTTGAGAGAGCTCCTTCCCACTCCTTCCCTGGTATTTTGGAGCAGTGCTACTAAGGAACTTTCCTAGTTCCCACAGATTGTGAGCAGATGCACAGGTCATGCTAAATTCCTCTGGTGTTTTATTGCAGTTCATGTTAGAGAGCAGTACAGGTGCAGAGGGCAGTGCACTAGGCTGTGAGCAAACAGCAGCGCAGGGGAAAGACCATTGGAGGTGTCAGAGCAACTCAGAGCACTGTTCCTGCCTGCTGGTTGGAGTATGAAGTATCCCTCACGCAGCTGGGAACTCACCACAGTGTTCGCATTCCCTTTGTGACAGCCGGGGCAATGTGTGGATGCAGGTTTTGCACTGTGGCAACTTGATTTTAGCAAGGGTAAAGTGCACAAAGCAGCGAGTTGTGCTGGTTCCCTGGGGATCTGTTGGACACAGGGAAGCAGATGCTATTGGTAACTAGTTATTTGTGCCAGCACAGGAAGTAAGCAGGGCAGAAAGTTTGGTCCCCCTGTGGCGCTCTGTCCCTGGGAAGTCTCTGCTGACATCTACTGGCTTCGGGCTGCAGAGGTTTCGGGCACAAACTGTCAAAAGTATTTGTAGCATAAGAGGTCATATTTTGACTAGTGATTTTATTTTCTGGGAGCAGTTATTCCGTGCAGCCCTTGTGATGTGACGTCAACCAGGCAGCGTGTGAGAATCTTCCTCTGTGCTTTTAGCAAATCCTCGTAGTGGGTGCTAAGAAGAAATGAGAACCATTACGTGTGGTCCATCAGCTGGTTCATCCCTGGGTCTGAGGTTTTATAAAGTCATCTGGAAGGTCACTCCCTGTGCTCCTGAAGGCAGGACATAGGATTGGCATGCTGGTCACTTGATATGTGTCCTGTGAGCATGACTGGAGCTAGAAGTCTCATCTCTCCAAAATCCTTGCTTTTACAATGTTTTCACTTGAGTGAGTTGGGGCATTCAAGCAGTCCCTAAAGGAATGTTTTTGGAGTTAGTTCCTCATGGTGAATGACATGTGTTGCCTGTCCGTGTTGCAGACACAGTGTCTCCACTGCTAGGAAGCAGCTCTTACGTTTACCTCTGTAAAGAAAGTAATGCTTAACCAGAAATGCTTGAGGATGGCATAAGTATTTGCATATGATCACTGTTGTGAGGGAGTGAGTGGCAGAGGTGATGTGTTTGGCAAGCAGACAAGGAAGATGAGGTTTTGCTCTGTGGTTTTTGTCTGCAAAATAAATTGAGGAACACTGATACCTAGGAGAACTCCTGAGTCTTCAAGTGGTGCAGAACCCTTCTGATCCTTCAGGGACAGGACTGGAAAACTGTGTCTGGAATGGATGGCATAACATGAATGTCTTGCTCCATGCAAGAACATTTATCTGCTTGCATGGATGTGGCTGTGCCAAGGTACTTCTGGATGCAAAGTCTGTGGCTTTTGCTGGGAGCCCATCTTCTTCTGACTCTATCATAATCAAATGAAAAATTGCATGTGTTTTCAAGGGAGGCACATGTCAGAAATGCAAATTGTTGCCCATGAAGCAAAGCTTATGCTCAGTTTGTCAACCCTGCAGAGCTTAAATGCCATGCTGACCTGGGGAAGTTGCAGCAGGCTGGCGCACGTGTATGCAGATGCTCTTGACTGGGTCCCAGCTGCAGAACAGGACACTGATAACAGCTGCAGCTCTGGACCTAACTAGTATTTACCGAGAGGCTCTCTTATATCACAATAGGGCACTGAGAGCATGGGGCAGCATTGCCTGGATCTTTCGTGGTACTAATGACAAAAATGTATCACCAAGAGCATCAAGTCTGTTCCACCTGCCGGACAGAGAAGAGCTGATTGCAGAGGGCTGCGGGTGAGAAACTGTGTGGCTGGACACAGCGGAACATTACCTGTGCTGTGCTGCTGCAGCGCATCTCAGGCCACACCACAAGTGTCACAGATACTGCAATTACCAGCTAAGCTGATGGTATCTGTTGTTGCAGGCATTCAGACTACAGCATTACTGTAGCGACAGTGGGTTATTTCTGATTGTCTTTTGTATACTGGGAAGCATCTGGAACATTCACTGGATTTTGATGCTAGACAGAGCCTCCCACTGATCCTCTGAATAAAAGTACTTCGTTAGCTGCCCTTCAGATTCTACATGCATGTAGTCTTGAAACGCACAGTGCCATGGATTTAAAGATGAGAATTTTTTTCACCACAGGTTTCCCTGCTCCTCAAGAAGGTGGTACTAATTGGCACAGCTTTTGAATGTTACCAGTATAACCACCAGGAGCAGCTGAAATCCTTATGTTTCATCGCTACTGGCCTTAATAAGCCTCATAAACTGAGTGTTTTTGTGACATACTCCCATCTATAGAAAGGAAGCTGGATATTGATTTCTGTTTTTTACAGATGTTGTTATGGCACCGTGTTTTATTTTGTTTCATTGCTGTATAGGAACTCATGGCATCATGTTTGAAGAATCTGGAAGAGAGAAAAGAGCAAGAAGCTGGTAACAGAAGGAGCGTAGAGCAGGCTGCTAATGATTTGAAGGTAAAACATGATTTGCTTCTCCACCACATGGTCATTTTCCAAGGAGAAACATTTTGCTTTCTCTGTAGCTATTCAAAGACCCAGGCAGCTACTGCTTCTCACGAAAAAAGTGTATTCCCCGTATCTATCACAACATATTACTATCAAAGGGAGAGAAGAGGGAAAGAGTCCCCAAAGGCCTGGCCCTCACTCCCTGATCAGCTGAACATCTCTGGAAGAGCAATGTTGAAATTTTTGTGCAGTGGAATACTAAATAGCCCCAGCCTCATACGTTATTTTGGCATCACTGCTGTAATTTGCATTGCTCTGGACTGCATTATTGAATAGCCTGACTTCAGAGTTAAGTAAACATAAGAACAGCTCTATTTATTCTGTCTTGAGAATGGGAATGTATGCTAAGCTCCATGTCATTTGTAGAGCATGAAATGGCTTTTGCTCTAAGGAGCACCTCTAAGCATCTCTGTTACAGAAACATCAGAAGGAGCTGGAGGGAACTCTGTGAAGTCTGTGACATTGTGGTTTGATATCACTTCATTTTGGAGGCTTTCTTTTCCTAGCAGCTCCCTATCCCTACCTTGCTTTTAAAGGGGGCAAAGTGTTGCTACCAGAGGACCAGGTCTGCTGCTTGTAGCAGTTAGTACCTATCCCTGTTATATGCCGGCTGAAAAAAGTGTTTTCTGCATAAATAAGCATCTTGCAATCTGCCCTCAAGCTTTTCCATCCAGGACATCAGCAGGTAAATCCTGGTGCCACTCCATTAAGGGGTAAACACCTGTTTGTCAAGAGTTGCAGCAGATCAGTAAGATTCAACTGAAATGTGACACTGAAAGCCTGGGAGAGAAATGCCTGAAATATTTATGGTCTGTTGAGTACTGGGGGGAATGCTCTTCTGCTTCATCTATAGGAACATGCTGTTATAAGCAAAAGGCAGCTGTCAGACACAGTGACTGAACTCCATTTACTGCTTCGGGATGAGGAGAGTCTGGCAAAAAAATTAATTGATGAAAAGACTCAGCAAGCCCTGGAAGCACATGATCTTCAGTTGAAGTCCTGTCAAGAAAAGCTTGCAGCCCTGGACACCTTCTCACGTCGAATCAGACAAATACAACAGGACAGTGATCCTATTCAGTTGCTGGAGGTGGTATTGTATGGTCTCTTTCTACCACTTGTCCTCATAGTTCCTGGTAAACTGCTATTGTGATCTCCTCTGTAGATCATTCTGTATGTAAGCAGCATCTTTCTCACTGCTTTTTAATGTTCTTTTTGTTAGTATTTTGGTGAAGCAGTTTTGTTCCTATTTTTGAGCTGTTAGGTCTTTCTGCTATGGCATTGATTTAAAGTCTGTATGAAATTCATGTTAATTTTAAGCACATATGGAACAGAGTTATATGTGTCTCTTAATCCTAAAGACAAATGCTGTATCAGGTCTTTCTTTGTGCAGTGTAATATGAAGGTCCGAGGAAAGGCAGCCCTCTTGGGAACCTTTGCCTCATTTCTTTAATCGCAAGAGATCCTAATCACCCTGAGCAGTAGCCATCATTTTACTGGAGGGGGCAATGTTTTCCTTTTTGCCTACAGATAAATGTCAACCTCTTTTTCCTAATGATCTTCAGCTTCCTTGGGAAGAGCGTGTTGTCGTGTGCTTAAGCCCTGACACAAGCCAAAGGATGCCATTCTTCATGGGACGGCCCATGGTGCTTTTTTACATCCTTGCAATTTAGCAGACTCGAGAGTTTGCATTGTTGTGAGTGAGATGTGAGATGGCATTCTGCTGTGTGTGCTAGCAACATACCTCCACATGGGAAGCTGCTTTTCATGGGTTTGGAGAGTTTTTTTGTAGGAGAGATTGCATTTTATTCTTCAGTTTGCTTTTAAAACTTAGTGGTTTAATTTTGCCACTGTTGGGGTTTCCCACAAAGGGTTAAACTCTTTCCGATCTTGGAGTGCCTTTGAGGGACCTGTTTTAACCATGACTGCTGGGTTCTTCATATCTGGGTTAGCCCCTGGCTCTACAGGCAGGAGGAGCTAATGAACAGGCTACTGAGCTAATAGGCAGGCTGAACACAGCAAGGCTTGCCTGTTACATCCCGTATATTTCCCTAGTGATGGAGCTGTCCTTGCTCTGTGGTGTGTGGGAGCTGGGAGGGAAGAGTCCGTTCATGTCACTGTCTCTACTAATTGTTGAATTTGGCTTTCTGCCCTCAGAAGTACACAGAAATCGAAAAGGAAATGCAGGAGCCCAGGCGCCTGTTAGAACAGTGGCATCCAACGCCTCTCTCGTTTGAGCACATACTTAACCATTATAAGCACTTTGTGAAAGTTCTTCAGTCCATTCTACAGAAACCACTAGAAAACCGGCTTAAAGAAGGTACCTGGAAGAGTGCTGTGAATTTTGCTTTCTCCTGCTCTCCTTCTAAATAAAGTGTGGTCTGTAAGTAAGAGCAGGACTTTTTACCAAATCAGGTGAAAACAGCAGCTTTTCAGGCACGGGTACTGTTCTCTGACAGCATTGGTGTAATGTTGCTATAGCAGGGGTGATTTAGGAATGCAAGAGATTTCTCTTTCAACTCTGAAGATGGCCTTTTGTGCCTTAAACTTTGTCTGATGCTTTTTTCCGGCTCTGTCAGTTGTTTCAATACATCTTATTTCTTCCTGCAGAAGAAATTTCTTCCTGTCTTGTGTATAGCCTTAGACCATCACATCCACACAACGTAGCTGTTCTCTCCTTTCAGTCACTCTTGGGTGTAAGTGCTCTGGCAGGACATTTGGTAGGCACGAAATATAGGGTACCTGTAAAATTTGAAAAATTTTTCTAATTGATACCCCTGATGATCTTTCTATCTCAGGCAGTCTGAAAAATTCTCCGGTTTTTGGTACTTTAAATGTGGGTTGACATGTTCTGCTTAGAGCTCCTTTTGTCTTGGAGCTGGTATTTCATCCTTAAGTGACCTTTGGCATGATTAAGGCAAGGAGTTTCCTAATGGGACATTGAGCCACAAAGCCAAATAACCACGGGGAAGCCCTGCCGCTTGTTGAGTTACAGGTGAGCAGGGCAACACCGGCCATCACATTTCACCCAGCTACCTTTTTAATAATCCCTTTTCTGAGAATTGCCACCAAGATCATTCTAGCGGGGTGCTGGGGAAAATGGTCAGACCAGATTTGAAACGCCACTGCAGGATGTGTGGAGAATTGCTAGACAGTACTGTGCAGGTGCTCTGTAGCTAGCATCTTCAACTGCCTGTCAGTTCTCATTTGATAGCAGGTGCGTTTTGAGGAGTGGGAGGTTCTTACTGGGGGTTGTCCTCGATTGTGTAGTTCCTTGGCAACACTGGGATCCAGCCTCTCCATGCTATCCAGAGAGCATAAGGTTGGAAGCATTCGGAGCGAGTAGGCCTTCCCCAGAAAAAGTAACACAGTTTGTCCCATGAAGTTGGAAAGCGGAGTGTGACTGTATGACTTTCCCCAGGACACGGGTGGAGTTCACACCAAAGAGGCAAAACCTGAATACCCTGTCCAGCAAAATTGTCCATAGTGTTTTATTTTTAAAATCTTCTTGAGAGTACAGCTGTATTCTTCCACTGGCAGTCTCCCTAAACTGTCTCTTTTCACCTCTGCCCAGATATTTTCAGTAGCCTTAATGCCACTGCAAAGAAGGAGCCTGGAGCAGTGTTGAAAACCGTATCTCCTGTTGATCGGTTGCTTTTCTTAAAACGTAAGTATGGTTGAACAAAAGTTAGAACCACTCTGAACACTTATGGCTCAGTAATTGAAACAGTTAATGAATGTATGCTGAGACTACCTTAAAATGGTGTCTTAGGGGTTCTGATGTTTACAGTGTTGGCGAGGAGCAAGTGCTTGGCGCCGCCTGAAAAGTCATTACCCTTTTCTGTACCTCAGGTTGGGAAAGAAATTTTACTGTCTGTCTGTGAAATCTTGATCCTGTGTTTTTATTCAGAACTGCCAGTGTGTGAATCAGGTAGTAGCTAATTCAGTGTTGAAGACCTTTCTATTTTCCAGATCACTGCAGCCTATTTTTAATTATATGTCCATCATGTAATGTGTTAAGGGTCAATCTACAGGTGATCATTTCTTCTGGTGCTGGTAGGAAAGATGTACAGTGAATAGGTTTCGTCTCTCTCATGGGAAGTTAATGGACATTTCCTGTGGCCTGCAGCAGATGAGGGCTGTTTTTAATCTCAAAGCAATTTCCTATTACCATGGTACCTGGTGGCAAAGGCCTGTTGTAGGAGAAGGTCTGTTTTCCGGCCTGGATCCACCCCAATGGAGGCCATGACTGTGGCCAAGTTGGAGACTTGACTTCTGGCTGTTACTCAGTAGGAAGGGCAAGGAAGAAGTACTGTGCTGGTAGTGTGTTTTAGATGCTGTCCCTGCACCTGTAGGTTGGTGTTTTCCGAGAGGGGTATTTTTCAGTGGTTACCTTGTCGTGTTTCTCTTGCTCTCCTGAGTGAGCATCTAAGTCCAAACACTGCAACTTTTTCATTCCAAACAGGTTATCTCAACTGGAGACAACCAAACAGGTATTGCACTTGTAAGAGCAACAGCTGTTAAGAAATGAGGAATGCAACAAGCCAAAGCCTGTCTTCTTGGCTGTGGTGTCGTGGGTCTTTCCCCACTTGTGCCGTTTCTGTGCTGCAGCATCCATACTGAGTCAGTCACTCTGTAGCGGAACCTGTTATTAAAAGGGTGCAAGGACAGATGGTCCACGCCACTGAGCACTTGCTACTAAGAGACCACAGCATCAGTATTTGGCTGGCAGCAAACTAGGCTTCTGCGCTTCATAAATGCCCATCTGTATCTGCTCCAGGCTGCCTCTTGATGGGATACATGGAGAAAGCACTGTATTTGCTTCACACGTGAGCACTTCAGGGCTGAAAAGACAGTTTCTCAACTCTGTTAAAGCTAAATACTACAAACCATCCAATTTAGAAAGATGTGCAACTGCTCATGGGCCAGTGAAATTGACAAACCTTGGTCATAAATATTTGGACTTAAAGCCACTTAAAATTTTCATAACTTAGGAAAAGTAGAAGAATTGCAGTCCAAACAACGCTAGCTATTTTGCATTATTTTCCTAGTCAAGTTCACATTTATGCTTCCAAACATTAGCACCTGGATGCCCTTCGGTCCTTGGGTTTTTGTCATTGTTTTTCTTTTAGAGCAATGGAGATATTTATTTGCTTGAGACTTAGTAGTTACGCATTTTATGAAAATCTAGGTTTTCAGGTAGATTTGACTGACAGACATCACTGCTTATTTGCACAGCTTTTCAAGTGCTTACTGGAAAAAGCAGACACTGAATCCAGGCCTTTTAAATCCTCGCTGCTTTACGTGTCTTTTGGTCTCAGTGTCACCTGTGTTCTGTACAGACGTAGCATCCCCATTATTTACCTGCCGGAAGTGAAGTGACTTGGAACAAAGACTAACAACAGCCAGTCACTCAGAAGATAGAATCCTGTAGCGTGCTGTTTTAACGGCATGAATGGTTTCTGTTTCCTGTCTTTTGTCACCAAATATGCGCACAGATGTGACTTAGAGGCTATTCAGACCGCATGAATGCCAATACAAGCTTTTCTGACGGAAGTATAGTGGAGATCACAACAATTAAGATGTGTGAGATGTACCCCTGTGGTGGTATGCTTTTGGAAGTTTTAACGTTGCTTACAGACGCAATACCAACATTAAAATCACAGAGGCTTTATTTTTGCTTAGAAAATGGTGATGCTTCAGTTAACACTCACTGCACATACAGTGCTATTTGCTTCTCCATTTTATTGTGGTGTACAGGTGTGGATTGCAGGGGGCAGAGTGTTGGCAGTGGGCTCTCCAGCACCATGCGTTTCACACATCAACGACTCTCTCCATGTGTCTGTGCCTCAAATGAAGCAACTGCTTCCTTTCCGGTACCCAGGTGCTGCATGCAGTGATCCTACCCACATGAAGATGACCTGTTAGTTAGGCTCTGCGTATAGAACAACCGATCATGGTGTATCACTGGCTCCTGTAGTTAAAACACAGCTGATGTTAGAGGCCACAGCAAGGCAAGGAGACATGGGGTCCAGCAGTATCTTAGAGTCACAATGCACGTGCACAACTTTATTTTCTGAAACATTACGGACTGTGCAGTGAATGGACCCTCAATGCGAGATGTCGGTTCTCTCATGTGGGCACTGAAACAGGCCACAGTGCCGGTGCTCTTTCACAGTGAATCATGGGAGACCTTACTTAGCGTTCCCTGCTCATGGCATGAAATTTTGGGAGTAACAGGACAAAGAGAGAATGCAGTGGAGTGGTTTACGCATTGCTCTGATGGCAGAGGAGGGGATTCCAGCCTGAATGAAAACAGCTAGCCCAGGTTAGACATATTTAATTTACGGGAGAGTGTTCTATGTGAGAACACAGGAGAGGAAATAGCAACAGATTCAAATGAGTGACAAATTAATTCATTTGCAAAGACAGATTTCTCTCATACAGCAACCTGCTGTGTAATTACCTTTTATTTCTAAGTTCAACACTGAGGAGCAAGGAAAATATTTAAGTTCTTGTTTGAATGCATCTGTTGCCCCATTTTGTGTTCATTTAGTACTATGCTGCCTGTAAATCACTGTGAAAGACTGTACTCTGTTGAGATCAGAGGTCTAAACACATAGTTCAGATATGTAACACTGCAGAGAAATCAAAGTCTGGCTTTTAAAATATTATAAACACTGTTGTTACTTTGCAATGTACACGATGCTGCTGCTCAGAGCTGTCGTGCCTTTATGAGAAACAGACTGCTAGTGCATCTTCAAATGGGATTGCAGTGGAATGGGATCTTGGAACCCAAGAGTCCACTCAAGTGCTCTCTAAAACCTTTAGGCCGTAATCCCACTAGAAGTCTCCAAGTATTTCACATAAAGCAGAAGCTCTCTGTGTTTGTTCCCTACCTAGCTGTATTCATCTTCTAATTTGTGAACCATACATATACTGACTTACATATTTGTCTTCTATTGACCTGGTTTAAAGCCTATGCAACTTTAAAGCATCCGTGCATCTAAATAGTGCAGTGCTTTCTATTAAAAATATGTTTTTCCTTGCAAAATTGCAGATTCCAAGACACAGCCAGCTGTGGGCTCCTTTGCAGGTTTTTTTATAACTTGTACTTCTTTCAAGAGTCATGATAAATGTAGTAAGTATGTTTATGGTTTTGACTGCAGATGCAAGATCACCAACGTGGGAATACGACAGCCTTCACCCAAGGCTGAAATTGTCTGATGACCGTCTTGTAGTAAGCTGTAATTGGAGGAGGATATTTTACCCTTGTGGTCCCCAGAGATTCGATAAATTATGGCAAGTGCTAAGCAGAGATGCGTTCCTGTCTGGGAGCCATTACTGGGAAGTTGATCTGCTTCATGCCGGAGCCGGGTGGTGGATTGGCGCAGCCTACCCTTCCATTGGCAGGAAAGGAGACTCTGAAACCTGTCGACTGGGCTGGAATAGAGCATCTTGGTGCCTTAAGAAGTTTGATTTTGAGTACTGGGCATTTCACAGAGGGGAGAGAATTCCCATCCTGGTAGAAGATGATCCTGATCGCATTGGCATTTTTCTGGATTATGAAGCAGGAATCCTTTCATTCTACAATGTTACTGATGGCATGGCTCATCTGCACACCTTCCGCTGCAAGTTCACAGAACCAGTTTACCCAGCCTTGAGGCTCTGGGAAGGGTCCATTGGAATATGCAAACTAACATAAGGAACAAAGCAAAATAAAGCCTACTATTTCATGTTTTTACTATGAAAGCCACTTTAGCAATCATCTATGTGAATTAATCTCTGTCCTAAAAAAATTGTAACTTTGCTGCTTTTAGAAGGTTAACAGTTAAGTTCAAGAAAACCAACAGTAATTTTTAATACAGATGCATTTTTCAATGGGCGAACATGATCTGGCTCTTATAAATTATGTCAATGTACCACCTAAAATGCCATATATAATATTTTTAATACTTTTTTCAGCTGGCAAAATGGAAAAAGTCTGGTTGAAACGAGCATATTACAACTCAGATTTGAACCTGGATATTGCCATCTTTTTTATTATTAACTCCCTCCCGTCATTTTCCTGGAGAGGCTGCAATTGTGTATGGCAGGAGGTTTAGTTTGGTTCAAGCTTCAATTTCATATATTGCATGTTGTTATAACTGAGAAGGTCAGATTTGGATAATAAATACGGTAAGTGAATTAGGTCATACTTAAGTACACCTTGGAAAAATCGACTGTTGGAAAGGTCCCTTCAAGTAAAACTGAGTACAAGCTTCTGTAGCCACACTTAATAGCCATTAGCTGGTCTTACTTGCAACAGAGATTCTGAACTGGGCTTCTGGGTGGCCTTATTGCCACACAGAGTGGAAACAGTTGTGTACCACCCCCAGTAGAAGATGAAATACCTGGAGGACTTACAGGCGCAATAAAAACTCTAGGCCAGTGTGGCACTTGTGCTTAATTTATTTTTGTGTCCCATTTGCAAAGGGTCTTTAACTGCAGCTAGATAAAGATATGCTCACATAAAACTAGGAGAGACAGCTTGCAAGTTTCTGTATAGGGATAATTTTTTCCCCCCACTACATTAATTAAAAGTCCTGGAAATTTTTGGAGGCTATGTTTACAGCAGCCCCAAGGACCAGCCCTGCTGGAGTGAAGAACCACTGCTACTCGCAGCAGGTCATGTAATCTTACAGCGTTCAAATACTAAAGGTCCTGGAATCACCTCCAGCACTGGCAAAGGCAAGGTCTGACCACAGGCTGAAATGCAGAAACAACAGCTATTTTTATAAGCTAAATTTATTTTTCAAATTTGAAATTTAAACAAAAAAAACCTTTTAACAATTGAGTAGTTTTTTAATGTAAGGCAAGTATACTGCATCAATCAGAGCTCCTATATAAGGTCAAGCACATGATTCAAGGAATCTCTGCTTTCCAGTTTAAAGACAGGAATACAGTTTCGTCAGAATTGCAGAACAATAAACATTTTGAAAGTGAACAGCTCACAGGTACAGAAGCACCACCACCGAATTTAAGATACTTCAACTCATGACCAAGAGGTAGCAAGTTCCAAATAAACATCACTAGTAAATCATTCCACCAGAGAAAAATGCAGATTAGTTATATCAAAGCAGTTCAGCACCAACCCAAGCTAATTGAGCGATGCCTGGTTTGCAGCTGCTGCTCTGTGGCTCCTTCCTGGACACAGGGAAGAACAGCAGGCTGACAGGAGTGGGACTGCACGTCTTGAAAAGTGATGCAAGGGCAGAGCACACAAGAGGAGCACTGACCTTCATGCTGAAACCTAGTGATGTGATCTGGGCAGGCAGCCAGTCTCAGCTGCCTTGGACACTAGTGTCGGGGGGAAAAACCCAACCCAATGTATTTGCTTGTTAATACAGGAAGGAGGCTACTGAATTTTCACCAGCATTTGGCCTCCTACCTGGGATGTTGCCCCCAGCTACAAACAGAGGTATCCAAATGCACTGTAGAATTGATTTAAGATTTCAGGCTTCACTCAGCTCATAATAGATGCTCTTAACATTTTTTTGAAGCGTAGCTTAGGTTTATTACCACTGATCCATCTCAGATCTATTTTCCCCCTCCCTTACTCTGTCTGGCTCACCCTTTTGCCTTTCAGTTCACAAAAAGTGCAAAAAGGCTCCTTCTCTGGCCCCTTAAATGGGACGCTTCTACATAGCCAGTTTGCTTCCACTCTTGGTACTGTCTCCTGAGAACGTAGCTTTCAAGGAGCTCATTCTCCCCCAACTGCAGATTCCTGCAACCCACTGCTTTACCTTGAAACTTTCTGAGGCTTTCATCTTGAGAAAAAAACATCAGTAGTGTAGTTTTCTGTTGAGTGTATGTAAACTTTCACTTATCTGCATTCAACTCCAGCTAACATGCTGTTATCACAGGGGTGAGGAAAATGGCAGAAAAAGAGAGGAACATCAAAAGATACAGGGTTAGGACAATTTAAAACGTTGCAAAATTATCCTTCCCAGAAAAGGGAAGCTAGAAAGCAGCAGACTGTGATCTTAGATTTGGCAAAACTCCAAATTAGCCTAAATTAAGTGGAATGGTGAAAGGAGGAGCATGGTATTTTCTAGACACAATGCTATATGGTTTCTAATAAAATTAGTCTTCATTATTTATATCCCCTTGTTTCAGAAACTTCCTGCTAATAAGAACGTGAAAATTCTAACCTGCTTGGATCCTAATAATATCCCCTTCTTCTAACCTACCATGCTGCTATACTTAAAACGTTGTGCAGTAGCGCAGTACTTCATCATGAAATATAGAATCAAGTGCTTTGGTTTAGCACTTCACTTTTTTGACGTGGTTTTCCACTGCTTGCTCAGTGATGGTTTCGTCTTCTTCGATTTTTTTTTTAACCTTCTGACCCACCAGATCAAAGATGGCTTCCGGGGGAAATCCCTTAGGCTCTCCCACCTTCACTGTCAGCATGTCAAGTGTCAGTACTGCACCTTCAGGAATTGTCACTTTGGCCACAACAGACTTTCCCAGCTACAGAGGAGAAATTAAAAAAAAAAAAAAAAGTTTAAGTCAAACATATTCCTACATTTAATATACCAAAAAAGGCTAAAAAAATATTGTGCAGTTACTTGGGAACAGTTGTGTGGAACTTCCCTCCACATTATGTCTTATTCCAAATAAAGGAGTTAGAGTGGAAACAAACCTTCACTATAACTAGGCTGCTGGGAACATCCAGAACCTTCCTGAAACTTGATAATGGCTCGCTGGAATTTTTCAGAATAGAGGGAATCTAATTAGACTGACTAGTATTTTAGCTTAGCATAAAAGAAGCTCATATACAGAAATAAAGACCTATTACTCCTATTATTACTACCAGGTACTTTGTACTCAGCACTGGTGAGGCCCCACCTCAAGTGCTGTGTTCAGTTTTGGACCTCTCACTACAAGAAAGACACTGAGGTGCTGGAGCAGGTGCACAGAAGAGCAACAAAGCTGGTGAGGGGTCTGGGGAATAAGCCTTACGAGGAGCAGCTGAGGGAGCTGGTGTTTAGTCTGGAGAAAAGGAGGCTGAGGGGAGACCATATCACTCCCTACAACTACCTGAAAGGAGGTTGTAGAAAGGTCGGGGTCGGTCTCTTCTCCCAGGTAACAAGCAATAGGACAGGAGGAAATGGCCTCAACTTGCACCAGGGGTGGTGCAGGATGGATATTAGGAAAAATTTCTTCACCAAAAGGGTTGCCAAGCACTGGAACAGGCTGCCCAGGGAACTGGCTGAGTCATCCCTGGAGGTATTTAAAAGGCGTGTAGATGTGGCACTTAAGGGTGTGGTTTAGTGGTGGACATGACAGTGTTAGGTTAATGGTTGGACTCGATCTCAAGGTTGTCTTTTCCAACCTAGATGATTCTATAATTCTACTCAACTTAGTTAACCACTGGATGATAAATGTAGAACTCCACTATGCTCAAAATTGCCAACATTATACTTTGGTAAAAGTAGTTACTGATTGGCAGAAATGGCGGTTCATATAAAATGACAGGTCAACACTAACGTTACAGTGGGCTAAGCATAAACACTGCATGCTGCTACTTACCAGCCGAAATTTTCGAGTGCAGAGGCAGAAACACTACTGCAATGAACAATTAGCAAGCTATTTTTATGAATATAGAGTTATTAGCTATAGGTCTAAATGAGTCTCAGCTATACATGAATCAAAAGCAAAAGTTACCTTTTCATTGCAAGCCATTTCACAGGGCAGGAGCTGTTTGATTGGTGAACCCATTGCTTTTTCCACAGTACGGATGGCTTTCACTAACTCTGCCAGTTCATTTGGCTCCAGGGATGCTTGGTGGTCACTTCCTTTCCATGTTTTGTCAAGAGTCACATGGCGTTCCACTACTTTAGCACCCATAGCAACAGCTGCCACTGAAATGGCTATGCCAGTTTCATGCCCTGAATAGCCAATGGGGATATCCGGAAAAGCTGACTGGTATGCCTTGAATCATGACAGAGTTGGTCTGAATTACCAAGGTAGTAATTGCAAAGACAAAGCAAATTTAACGGTAATAATTGCAATAAAAACAATGGACAATTACTGTGCCGCAAAACAAGCAGTTGGCTATATATAGAATTATGATTTTTTTTATATTCAACAAGTCATACTGCATTACTGACCGTCACGTTTTAAGAATTTCACTAGGATTATCAATACTGACAAGGAGAAGAAGGTAGGTTGTGGTCTATTTCTCTTAGGCTTTTCTTTTTAATTCAGTTTTACTCTTTAAGGTCTTCAAAGCCTACATCACTGTACGTTACAGTAATATAGTCTATATTACTGTATCATTTTCATCCAAGAACCCAATGGACTCATTAGACCAGTATCAGAGCAGATTTCTTCAACCCTGTATTTAAAATATGAAGCAATCCTTTCAGCCATTCATAGGGACAGTCACCCACTCCTAAAGGCAATTAAATGCAGCTGTGTCCCAGTATTCTAAAAGTAACATACTACATGTGCATAAAGCTGGGCAAGTGCTTGAACACTGGCCAATTTGGGAAGATTTTCTTGCATCATTATTAGACATAGCCAACTAATATTTTCAGTGTAGGAAACTGTACAGTGGCCTAATCCATTTTCTTCATTGCTCTGATACTCACATGAAGTGTTTTTAATAAGCGTTTCTGGTTTAGCCCCCTGTTTTAAGTTATGTTCTCAATTCTGTGCAGCTTCTTAATGTTAACAGTCCGCATAGTTTTTTCTACTACAAAGTGCAGGGTTAACATGTTAACCATGTCATATTTTCCTCTTTAATTTTGAATACTCCAAATAACATCCTTTATCATATTCCTCAAAGCTGAGTTCTGCTAAAAGAGGATCCAATGGATATTTTTACTTCAACAATTGCATGAATTAGAGAAACTTGCTTCCCAGAAGCAAATTCCAGCATGCCTAAGATCTGGAAATATATCTCAATAAAAGTGCATAGCCCTTCTCTGGTACCCTACCCATGTTCACTGACCGATATAACACGTAGATTGACATCCTCTGGCTGAAGTGGGTATGCACTGGTGCACTGCAGGAAGCAGAAGTTTGGATTGAGGGGCTTCACAATCTGGTAAACCTGGTGCATTGTGTTCATCGACTGCATCCCACTGGAGATCACCATTGGGCGGCCTAGCCATTAGAAAAAACATGCACACATTTTGTCCTAGGAATGTAAGAAAGCTACACAAGATCATATTAAATTCTTGAAGTAAATGAATTCAGTTAAACTGAAAAAAAAAAAAAAAAAGGAAGCTGGGTGAACCTTTTTTTCCTCAAATCCGAGGGTAGTTTTCTTCTAAAGGCAGTTTAGATTTTTTTCCAAAATCAATTGGAGGAAAGACCTAATAACTGATCTACTGAGACACAGTGATGTTTACCAAGACGTCTCAAAAGAAAATGCTTACCTTTCTTTGCAGTCTTTTCCAAATATGGAAAATTGTTTGTATCTCCTGATCCTACTTTGAAAAATGGAACATTGAGTTCATGTAGAAATTCCACAGCCATCTACAACGAAAAGAAATCACTGCATTTTAACATACCACTTCAGCTGTATCTAAGAACATAAACAACCCTTCAAAATGGTAAAAAACAAAGCTCAATTAAATAGGACAGATATATAGAGAGATATATAAATATAGAGATATAGATATATCTCCTCCCCAGACACAGTGCTCCAGAAATAACATTTACTATTCCGACGGCATTAGTTTCTGAGTTCCCTCCAGGTGAGGTATTATTGAGGTGCCTTCTTTTATACTTCTACTAAGAAACCTGATTTTCCACTTTTTTGACTGCGATACCTGTCTCAAGGCAGTCTCTTTGGTCTCTCAGCCATTGCTGGTCAAGCCAGCTGTAAATACAGCTGCTTAGTACAGGTGAGCTCCACTGCTCCTGTAACTTCAAGATGAGGTTTTAGTGCCAAAAAAAGCAAGAATGCTGTGGCCCAACACAGAGAGCAACTACCTGCAGATGGGAGCTTGCCTGCTGAAGAATATGTACTGCAGGCACGCAGGCAGTCTTTCTGCCATGTACCTCCTGCAGGTTAGAAATACTGAAACACTGAGTGTTTAAAACTACAGGTAGTCTTCCCGAATAGATGTGTCACTCTGAAAAATTTTATGAGTATATTGAATAAGAACATGAACAAAAGTAAGTGCCCAAAAAGGGAAATCCAAAATGGAATTGCTTCTAGGAGAGAGAGTAGAAAATAAATATAAAATATGCCAAAGAAATTACTAGAAACCAGTTTATTCAAATGTTAGTTGTACTCTGCCTTCTTCTAAAAATGTGTGTGCTGTATTGAAGAGAATTCAGGAATTATTGTAGGCTCCAAGAAAATCAGTATTGCATCAGTAAGCTGCCTTATAAAAATTAGTACCTTTAAGGAAGAAAATCCCAAACCTGTCACAGGCAAGAGATATTGAAATCCAGGTGACTGGATTTCATATCCAAGTGAAACAATTAAATAGTTAACTAACTCCGTGCCCCTTCATCTACCCACACACACTTGTAATTTCATCTCATTCCTTGTTGCAGTCAAATTTATTTAGTCCAGAGAAAGACTGCTGATGTCCAGAAGAGAATCACATCTTCTTCAGTCTAATTTTTCTATCATCATTATAATGCAGAATCATTTTCTTGTACTAGGATGCGTAATATCTCTTTAATATAGTTTATTTACTAAGATGCATTGTGCATGAAGACAATGACTACACTATCTTAAAAAGCCACGGATCTAATCTGAGGAGATTGCACAAAATGAAGTATGACAGATAGACCTCATATGTAAGGCCACTCTTCACTAGGTAAATATATCTTGAAACTTGGCAGCTTTTCTCTAAGAGATTCAAGGAACAGGAAGTAATATCAAACAATAGGGATGACATTAAAAGGAGTGGTTCAATGAGATCCTGTTTTGTCTCCAGTACACGCTGGAACAGAATAGATAAAGCAGTTACTCATAGCCTTTCTATTTACTTCACACATCACTTCATTGATTTCCTCATATAGTTAAACACAAAATTTAACCTCTTTTGGACATAGCTGGAGTTCCAGGGATCATGCTGAATTTACAGAAGTTATGTATTCTCAAGAACTTAGTATGTCAATTTATGCAATGTTTGCCATAAATTCCGCACCCACGCCTCACAGAAATGCCACCAGAAATCTTAAGAGCTGTGTAATGTAATTACTGTTCAAAAAAGAAGGCACAAACACGTATCAGTAGTGTTAATTAGCTGATGAGACCACACACCAAGGACCACAGCATTTTGAGAAAAACAGGGATCCCACAGGTGGAAAGTTAATTTTAGCTGCTGCCTATGAAAGGTGTTCTGCACTGCACTAGAGCCTTTAGAAGCTGGAGGTTTTAACATCAGAGTGTGAGTTTTTTCACCCCAAAGGCATATTGTTCTTTAAGATCCCAGATACAAAAGTCCAAGGATTTAATTGCTCTTTTCTTAAAGGAGCAGGTGGTGCTCACGTCTCCTAACAATAAGAAAAAGATCACAATACCCTCTTTTCACAGATCTATTTCTGAGTCTGTGGCATCGGGCTATTGCAATACATGCAAAACACCTTTAGGTCTGTCAGACACCTGAAGTAATTTTTTATGGTATTCGGTGCTCGTACCATCTCAGCTGGGGCACGGCTATTCAAAGACTTTGCTCAATAGGACAGTAAGTTGATAGAAGCAGTGAGAATGGCCAGAGGACTAGAAAAGACAGCATAACAAGGTTGAAGGAATTGAAATTGCTTAGTCCAGAGAACACAAAGCAGAAAAGAGATGTGATAATGGTGTTCAAATACACAGAGAGGAGAATCAAGAAAAGCATGAACTTTTACGTCAGGTGAGGCAGGACAAAAATTATGAGAAAGGAGATTAAGCTGATACATCAGGAATTTTCTCGTTAAGGAGAGTGAGGCACTGAATGATCACCTTAAAACATTAAATAAATCCCATCCTTTTCCCATCCTGGATAAGGCTACTTGCGGAAAGAGAGGGCATGGCTGTGCTTGCGTTACACGCAAGAGTGTCTAGCTTACTTCTGGAGGGTCTCTTTCAGTTTGGTGCTCTGTACTTTCTAGGCCACACAGAAAAGTAAAAGAATTTGTAAACTCTGATCTATGTTGAGTTTTAGCTCTTACCTGATCTTTCTGGTTTACACATTTCAATTGTACATTGCATTTGTCAATACTGTAACTAAACAGCGCTTTGAGGCAGGCAACATGCAGGAGAGAAAGTATACATCTCGTAAGGGGGAACAGCAGCAGATAAGCTTCAGGAGTTTACACGCTCCTGAGACTGCCTGTTCCAAGACCCCACTGACAAAAATCAGTAAATGCTTCAGGAGTAACTGGGCAAGGTGGAAACCCTCTCCATGAGATTAGTTAAACAAAAAGGAACATAAGCATTTCTGCTGCTTAAAAAAAGAACTGGGGTCTTGTAAACAGGAAAATAAAAAAAATAATAATAATAAAAAAAGAGAATTTAATTTGAGAAATTAATCTGGTTTAAATACAGAGGGAAGTTTGAAATTCCTGGAGCCAATATACCAGACAACACCAATAGTGGTTCAGATTGTAGTCTTGATCTAAAACCTTGACTGTTTACGGAGTTCAGCTGAGGCCTTGTCTCTAATATGATTTAGTGTCTGTAAATACCTCAGCATACATGGCAGGTCTTCCAAAATATTCCGCTGTCTACTCAACCATTATAGAGACACAAATGAACTGGCAGAAGTACTCTCTAGTTTCCTCATTTAGAAATTCAAGGTCCACACATATTTAGTATTCTTTTTATGTAAGAACTATCGTGCCTAAGTAATAACAAACAGATACAACAGCTGGACTGTGCTTGTCACTCCAGTATGAATTACATACCTCATCCATGCCAGAAGCTGTGAAGAAAATGCCAATCTCTTCTGCATATTTCTTTAGCTCTCTATATTGCTCATGACTAAACTCCAAGTGACGCTTGTGCTCCCCGTAGGTCCTTCCCCAGGAGTGTTCAGAGGTGTAGGGCCTTTCTAAGGCTTTCTTGTTGAACTTGTACTCCAGTTCACTTTTCTGGAATTTAGCACAGTCTGCTCCACACTCCTGCAAAACAAGCACACTGAGTGGAAGTGCAAGCGAAGCTGCACTCACCCTGAGTTTGAACACAAGATTTGTGCAACTAATGTGCTCACTTGCAGTGGAATTTTCACGTTATCATCACAGCAAACAGGAATGGTACAAACACAGAATGACAGAGGACCTGCACACCCATGGGCCCTTTTGTTTCAAAATGCCTGTAAACTGAAGAGCAGCAGTCTAGAAAGAATCATACTAAAACTACAAATCTAAACCGCCTTTTGTTATGCCACTTACTTCAGGAGTTTATTTCTGTGGTGTTTTCCAAGCTCAGCTGTCACATGGTAATTTTACTTGAAAACAAGGAGACAGGATTCCATAAAACAAGGAATATGAATCTGAAATTTGCCTGAAGTTACAAAAACAGAATTTTACTTCACTAACTACACTGCTTTCCACTTAACACCACTGCCTAACACGTACAACACCAGATTTTAAAACAGCCTGGCTGTCCTACCGGATGACAGAATATTACCCCAAAAAGTAATGCAATCAAGTCAAATTGGAGGTTCACCAGGGACAGTTCGGCAGTTCGTTGATTCTTCCCATGTTCACGCTGGTTTATGACGGCCGCAGGCCCTGGCTGGCAGACTATAATCCGCCTGTGCCTGGGCACCAGTCCGTGCCCTCTGCAAAGCCGGGTCTTCCTGAAGCAGACCACGACGTGACCGTGGGCTGTGAGGGACAGACCGAAGGCTACCACGGCAGCGCCCGCCCCGCTGGCCCTCGCCACGACCGTCTCCTCGCAGCTACGTTAGTGTAAAAATTCCCTCTGTAAATCGCTCCGCTCCCTCCCAGGCGGTGCCAACGCCCCGAAGACGATGCTCCCCGCACCGAAGCGTCCCCCGCGGGGAAGGCGTGAGGAGGCTTCACTCACGGCCTTCCCGGCCCCCGCCGGTGCCCTGGGGCCGCCTCTCACCCGCNGCACCTCCCGACAGAGCGGGGTGGTCGCGCCGCTGCCTGTGGGGCCGCCAGGTGGCGCCGGGAGGCCGCGGCGGGGCGGGCCCGGCAGCTCCGCGGCGCTGTGCGCGCGGGCGGATCCAGGGCGGCGGAGGTGATCGGGCCGTNTTTTATGTAAGAACTATCGTGCCTAAGTAATAACAAACAGATACAACAGCTGGACTGTGCTTGTCACTCCAGTATGAATTACATACCTCATCCATGCCAGAAGCTGTGAAGAAAATGCCAATCTCTTCTGCATATTTCTTTAGCTCTCTATATTGCTCATGACTAAACTCCAAGTGACGCTTGTGCTCCCCGTAGGTCCTTCCCCAGGAGTGTTCAGAGGTGTAGGGCCTTTCTAAGGCTTTCTTGTTGAACTTGTACTCCAGTTCACTTTTCTGGAATTTAGCACAGTCTGCTCCACACTCCTGCAAAACAAGCACACTGAGTGGAAGTGCAAGCGAAGCTGCACTCACCCTGAGTTTGAACACAAGATTTGTGCAACTAATGTGCTCACTTGCAGTGGAATTTTCACGTTATCATCACAGCAAACAGGAATGGTACAAACACAGAATGACAGAGGACCTGCACACCCATGGGCCCTTTTGTTTCAAAATGCCTGTAAACTGAAGAGCAGCAGTCTAGAAAGAATCATACTAAAACTACAAATCTAAACCGCCTTTTGTTATGCCACTTACTTCAGGAGTTTATTTCTGTGGTGTTTTCCAAGCTCAGCTGTCACATGGTAATTTTACTTGAAAACAAGGAGACAGGATTCCATAAAACAAGGAATATGAATCTGAAATTTGCCTGAAGTTACAAAAACAGAATTTTACTTCACTAACTACACTGCTTTCCACTTAACACCACTGCCTAACACGTACAACACCAGATTTTAAAACAGCCTGGCTGTCCTACCGGATGACAGAATATTACCCCAAAAAGTAATGCAATCAAGTCAAATTGGAGGTTCACCAGGGACAGTTCGGCAGTTCGTTGATTCTTCCCATGTTCACGCTGGTTTATGACGGCCGCAGGCCCTGGCTGGCAGACTATAATCCGCCTGTGCCTGGGCACCAGTCCGTGCCCTCTGCAAAGCCGGGTCTTCCTGAAGCAGACCACGACGTGACCGTGGGCTGTGAGGGACAGACCGAAGGCTACCACGGCAGCGCCCGCCCCGCTGGCCCTCGCCACGACCGTCTCCTCGCAGCTACGTTAGTGTAAAAATTCCCTCTGTAAATCGCTCCGCTCCCTCCCAGGCGGTGCCAACGCCCCGAAGACGATGCTCCCCGCACCGAAGCGTCCCCCGCGGGGAAGGCGTGAGGAGGCTTCACTCACGGCCTTCCCGGCCCCCGCCGGTGCCCTGGGGCCGCCTCTCACCCGCACCTCCCTGCCTGCCGCGGCCGGTGGAGCCTGGCAGCCCTCCCGGCGGAGCAGGAAGCGGTGAGGGAGCGGGGGCAGCCCTGCCCCGCCGCGGCCCCTGCTCGCCCCCCAGAACCGGGCGCACCTTGGCCATGCGGATCATGCGCTTGGCGATGTCCAGGTCGCCCTGGTGGTTCTGCCCGATCTCCGCGATGATGAAGCAGGGCTGCTCGCCGCCCACGCGCCGCCCGGGGCACAGCTCGAACTCCCGCGACATGATGGCCGCCGCACCGCCACCGCTACTGCCCCACAGCCGCTGCCACCGCCCCGCACGACTGCGCCGACGCTTCCCGGCCCTCGGCGGCGCCACCGCCCGGGCCCCTGGCGGCAGCCAATCCGCGCTGCGGCGGGCGGGGCGGCCACCGCCCCCTCCCCGGTGGGCACCTCCCGACAGAG
>VXBH01009019.1:0-24657 GCA_013400035.1 Rynchops niger
AACCTGGTCTAGTGGGTGGTGCCTGTGCCATGGCCCAGGGAACAACGTGATCTTTAAGGTCTCTTCCAACCCAAACCATTCTATGATTCTATGATTCTCTTCCATGAGGTATTTATACACATTGATAAAATCCTCCCTTGAGCTTTCTCTTTTTCAGGCTTAACAATCCCAGCCTCATAGGACAGAGACTCCAGTCCCTTCATCATCTTCTTGATCCAGTCTGTCCATGTCTCTCTTGTACTGGGGGACCCAGAACTGGACCCAGCACTCCAGGTGTGGCCTTACCAGTACAGAATAGAGAAGAAGGATCACCTCCTTCAACATTGCTGGCAACACAGTGACATAGTGGTGACAGGGATGTGACATTACAGAGTTTTATTTTTCCTTTTCCAGTAGGACTACTTTGAACATTACAAAGCTGGAAATGTCTGCACACAGATGTCACCATGTTTTCAAAGTCAAGAGAAATCAATATCTAGGAATTTGGACTCGCTCAGTCGGTTAGGTTTTTCATGCTGTGGAGCCCATCACTCAGTAAATATGCTTTAATGGAGTGAAGAAAGAAGATCATTGCTTTTATAAAGCTGTGAAAGACACCACTTAGAATGAATTCATACAAAATTGCTAGCAGAATTTTGCAGACTGAGTAGTTTTATAGCTAATTTGATCTCACAGCCTCTTAGTATTGAAACTAATGAATGGCTTAAGGTGTCTCTATTCGTAAACAGCAACATTACTGCTAGTAAGATCACTGAAAACTTGCAACATATTTTTTGTTAAATGACTTACAGAAAGCCATGCAGTGGCTTCTTGATACTTTAATTTCTGTGTGCTACATTGCATCATTTGTTATCTTTTCTGTTGCAATGGAGATAAAATGCAATCTAAAACTTAAGTTTTCATTAGTTTCTTCTTGTGAATGCGTTCCTGTTGCTTTGATATTACTGTCATAATTCCAGCACACAGGTCAAAAGAGTCAAAATTCTAATTCTTCTGGGCTTGAAAGAAAACTTATGAGTGAGACCAAATCACCAGCAAAGCTGGTGTGGGCAACAAATGATTGCTGATGGAATTAGGAGTAACAGAAAATAAAACATGTTTGTCAGTGTGATGTGTAAGGGCTCCATTGTTAGCATGGTGGCAAAGGAGAGATTTAAACTGGAGAATTAAGTAATGTTTATGGAGAAATTGTGAGCGTGAAGTATGACATGAGAGAAAGTTCAGGGAGATTTATTTGGAAATCCAGCAAATAGGAGATTGATGTTGGACCTAGACAGATACTAAGATGAATGTTTAATGTAGTGGTGTTCAATGGAAGAGAAAGAGTAGCAAGGAGGGAAATTTTAAGTGAAAAGAAAGAAAGATGCTACCTTTTTCTGATCTAGCAAAAGCTGGGAGTGTGAGAGAAGTGTCCTCTGAAAGGGATGGCCGCTTCAGACAGATCTTTGTACTACTCAGCAGGGAGATGTAGCTGAAATGATGGTGCAAAGTTATTTGTATTTTTGCTTAAAAACAAATAAATTAATAGAAAATGTTTTCTCGTTTTGCTGCCTCTGCTTAGGGATTGCACATATATAACATTGGAGGGACAGACTTGAAAGGTCATAGAATCATTTAGGTTGGAAAAGACCTTTAAGATCATCGAATCTAACCATAAGTCTAGCACTGCCAAATCCACAGCTAAACGATATCCCTAAGCGCCACGTCTACACATCTTTTAAATACCTCCAGGGATAGTGTCCTGATTTCAACTGGGATAGAGTTAGTTTTCTTTCTAGTGGTTTCTGTGTTTCAGATTTGATATGTAAGGAATGTCAATAATGCATATTGTTTTAGTTATTGCTAGGTCATGTTTATACTATTCAAGGACTTTTCCAGCTTCCCATAGACGCTGAGAAGGAGCATAAACAGAACAATAGAATGGCCAATGGAATATTCTGTACCATAGATGTCATGCTTGGTACATATATGGGCGTTGGCCAGGGGAGGTGGGAATCCTCAGTCATAGCTTGGGACGGGCTGGGCAACCAATACACTGGGTGGTGAGAGTGACTTTTGTTGTATTACTTCATCTTGTATGTTCTTTTACCATTATTATTATTGCTATTTTCCTTTTTCTGTTGTTCTATTAAACAGTCTTCATCTCAAGTCACGAGGTTGGGTTTTTTCCTTCTTTTTGCCCTTCTTTTCTCCCTCTTCTCCCTACTTTTCTGGGGGCTAATGGGGAGAACTGCACAAGTGGCTGAGTGGTCCTAGCTGTTGCCTGGGGTTACTACAACAGATGGTAACTCAACCACTTCCCTGGGCAGCCTGTTCCAATGTTTGACAACCCTTTCAGTGAAGAGATTTTTCCTAATGACCAATCTAAACCTCCCCTGGCACAACTTGAGGCTGTTTCCTCTTGTCCTATCACTTGTTACTAGGGGAAAGAGACCAATGAGTTATGAAAAGATACTGAGTTTGATTTGGATGATATACTTAGGCTGATATACTACTGTCTAGTACTGCACTACTACTGGAGTATATCTTAATGAAAACAGTTAATTTACACCTTTTCAAGGTTGCTTTACTCCATTTGCTCTGTCCATTATGCTTGGGAGAAGGATTTTGTGTTGTGTCCTGTGAATCATCAGATATAGGAAGGAAGTAATTTGCAAAATATTTTTCACATGAGGCATCCTGTTATTTGCCACACAGACTGGAGGGTTGGTTTTTTTTATTGGTTGAAAAGCTTGTGATCATAACAAATCCTGTTGTATGAAAAGAGATGCAGACAGTCTCTCTGGCAGATGAAGTTTTCAACTGATGTCAGTTTTCAGAGAAGGGAAATGGAAGAGTAAAACTGAAATAATTTACAGTGAGGAGTACCCTGTTTATTAAGTGAACTGTGCAGTAGTTGCTCTTTCTGTAATTTTTTTAGTTATGAACCTGTACAGAGTTTATTCCAAAGAACATTATCTCTCTGAGAGCGGATAGAAAATATGGTTGAAATGTCATTTGAAAGAGAAAGGTTTAATCTTCTTTCCAAATACTAATTAAAACCAGTATTCCTGACAAATAGTGCTACCTGAAATCCTACAGAATCTGGGGATCCAACATATCTTTATATTGAGAAATTTTAGAGGCTAGTCATATCCTGACACCTTTTAAAGCCATTTTATTTTATAAAACTGCTTTCCCTTTTCCATAGCTCATAAAAATATTATTAGACTAAGGCAATTTGTGAAAAGGCTGTATTGTGATTATGAACTGTGGACTATGACTGATGAACCGTATCATATTTGTTGCTCTTCTTTCTCTTTTTCTTACTCTCTGAACGCTTATTTATGTTAGGTGTACCAAGTCACTCAATTGTATGTCTTTATGTACATTTGAATGATGAGGAGCATCTTACATACTTAAACCCCCGTATTCCTTCATAAGTTTTAAAAGATTCCATTTATATTATTATCTTTGGTCTCTTAGTATAAAAAAGGTGCTGACAGTAGTGCCATGTATGTACAATATGTTTTTATATGTTATTTCCAAGAAACAGGAGAATGATAACACCTTTACACCATACTTTTACATTTGTCCTGGAAATTAAAGAAAAATACTGTTTGTCTTAGTGCATTACGATGAATTTTTTGTGAGTCCTTACTATGAAAGGAGACAATATAATTCAACCAATTAAATTGCCTGTAACAGAGAAACTTCTAATATCTAGTGGATAATTATAACTTGAAATAGTGTGTACTGTTTGCTCAAATAGCTGTATAAAATTTATGGGGTCTGTACTGGCTAATGAACAAAGTGAAGCAGGTAATAATATCAGTCGTTGAACTCTTTAGCAGTATTTCAGATAGTGTTTCTTCTACCAGTGGAACCTGTTTCTTGACGAGGACCTGAATATGTATTTCCTAGATATTCCAGTTCCAAATGTTGCCTATTAGAGCAGCTTGTGCATAATAAAGATCATGATCAGGTCTTTTACTGGATAGGTAACAGACTATTTTATGCACTAGTCATCCTTGGTCCTCATTGAGTATTGCTGTGTTTAGTGATACTCTGATCACTTTGCAAATAAAACAATCAGGTAGTATTTAGCTGTACACAAGAGGGTGTTTTACTGGTAAAGGGAAAGACCTGAGCTTAATTCTGATTCAGCCAGTGTGGTTATGGATATCTCATTTGCAGTAATTTCTTCTGTAAAAATCTTCTATCAATGTTTTGTTGATACCTGAGCTGAGATTAATTTCTATAGTTAGATTCCTTTTATGGTCTTTATTTTGAGATTCTTCCATAAAGAGGGGACAAATCACCTGTAAGCGGTGGTTTTATTTCTTGAATGTTTTGCATGTC
Organism: Rynchops niger; assembly: GCA_013400035.1. Lineage (NCBI taxonomy): Eukaryota > Metazoa > Chordata > Aves > Charadriiformes > Laridae > Rynchops > Rynchops niger. The sequence goes on from VXBH01009019.1 coordinate 4,342, forward strand.
TGTTAAGAATTATCTCCGCATGCCAATAAATTTTAACTAAAATACAGATTGTATCTCTCACATCTTCTTAGTGTCATTGTATGTATGTTTCTAGTCTCATTTTGGAAAGAGCTGATGCATCTTCAGATTGAAATTAGACACATTGCCATTTAGAATAAACAGGTACAAAATTCTTGACATATTCTACATAGTGGAAATTCTGTGTATGGACTGGCTTCATATGTTTCTTCAGAAATCTAACTTTGTGGTTTTATTTGAATAATGAAGGAATTTCATAGATTTTCTTTCAGTAAGTTACAAAATAGAAAAAGTAATTTCATACATAGCTACTTCCTTTACGGGTTGTAACCAGGAGGACACTTTTCTCATGTTTTAGATTTAATATTCTAAAATTGAGTTGTGTGTTCAACATTCATACATCATGTATGCCATAGTCTGAATTCCATCCCGGTTAGTTAAATCTTAAATTTTAGATGGAGTAAAGACAATCTGGGATTTATATTTAGATGTCTTTTATGTTAGTACACTGCTGCAGCATGTAAAGGAAAAGGAACTCAATCTAATAATATATACTGGCTGTGTATGTATGTGTATCTGTTATCCTGCCCTCCTCCATTGCTAACACCTTTTATACCGTTGGCCAGTTCTTGCCAAATTCCACAGATGGTTAGAAGTCTCAAAGATGTAAAGTTTCCTATAAATTTTACAAAAATAAGTACTGTTTCTAGGGGAAAAGACTGCTGTGTGATAACACCTTCTACTAAGTATCCCACAATCAGGAAACATCTTGAGTTATTTTGATTTTGGTTTTATGATATAGCTATGTATTTCTGAGCTTGTAGTGTTACAAAGTGTGTTTCTTTCTAGGGATGCTGCAAAAGAAGGTGCTAATTCTGTCACAAAGAGACAGTCTTCAAAGTTAAAATGGTTTGCAATTAAAAGGACTTCAATTGATGTATTTTTGTCATTTCTGCTGTAAATATATGATTGGATAAAAATGTTCTATACGAGTTAATTCCATTTTTGCAAATTTTCTAATATACCAGTGGAAAATTGTGCAAGGAATTTTTTTTTTTTTTTTCTGTTTCATTCCTGGACTATAAGCTATTCAGTGTTATAGAAGAATGCCTGGCCAAAATGGTGAAGTTATTCTTGAACTATGCTAGTACCTCTGAAAGGCGATTTTGTTATTTGCTTTATTAGACTTTATTGAACCTTCTGGGAGATTATTATGATTATTTTCTTGTTCTCTTACAGTATGCTTATATATGAGAAATAGCTGAGACTGATATGTAGCAACTTTTAAATGCAATTTGTAAAGCAGAGTTAGAAATCATCAAGAAGTTTAAGTAAAATCCTATTCTGAATTAAATGCTGATAATTGAAAAAAATATTCTAGATACCTAAAGTATTTAGAACCTCCCAATATGAGAATACAGTAACAACATATGCTTTAACTGCAGAAAAAAGTCTCAAAATCAAGTGAGAGCAGTATTGCTTTAATCTTTGACTATCAGGTAAAGGGAGTGATACTTGGGAATGTGGGTACAGGAGAGAGAAACTGTAAGAAGGATGACAATTTTTGGACTGTTAAGATAAGAATTTTATAAGCTTATGGAAAATAATGTTAGGAAAACATTTTTGTCATGTGGAACACCAGTTTACTGCCATATACAGATATACGATACATTCTTTTTGGAGGTATTAATTAAACAATATTAACGTGTAATTTTTTTTCTTAGATGCAAACAAAAGAAGATGCTTCTGCAGCTGTTGTTCAGTACAGTGAACTACAAATATTCTGTCTTTATATAGGCAGGAGTCACTTCGTGATGTCTCTCGATAGCAAGCATAATAAACACTATCACCAAAACGCACTAAGGAAAGACTTTGATAGTCACTTACTAAAAGTCAAATGTGGGTGACACAAAACTTAAAGACAGTTTAATTTAAATAGTAGTTTGTTCAGCACTGTAGTGATAGATGGCGTTTGAGTAGAAGATGGAGGACTGTACGCACTAGGGAACTGTAGTTCACTGACTACCACGTAAAAAAAGACTGAGTTCCCAGAATTGAGCTCTAACAACATACTTGTTCTGGATATAGGATGAGAAATTAATAGATTTTGCATGTGTATGTGTGGGGAAGTGTATTTATATATATTTTTTTAATGCCTGAACACAAGTACAGGTGAAAATAGGAGAAACCCTGATTCAAGGAGCTGGAATTTTGTCCTATAAAGGACATTGATTTAGGATTATTTCAGTGAATAAATATTTGCAAGACAAGGTTCTGATTTTTTTTTTTTTATATAGTTAAGAATATCAGAGCTTGAAAAACTTTGAAGCTTTCAAATCATAGTTTAAAGTGACAAAGCTCTTGCTACTTGTCTTTTGAAAACACAACTTAAGGACCTATATCATTTAGACATTGTTAAAAAAACTTCCACCACTCAAGTCATGACATTTCATTTACATGACCTAACAAGGATTAACACGGATTTTTTTTCTTTGTCTTCCTCACTAGTGGGGAGTTTGAAAGATTCCTGTTTAATGTAAACTTTCGTTATTATTTAATAATTCTGTACTTAAATTACATAACCAGGAAACTCTAATTTAAACTTTTCAGTGAATGGCCCATTGGTGATGATTCTGCTGTAACTACCTTCAGTAAGCTAGTACTTGCTGTAAACCAGAAGGTGAACATGATGCTTATTCTGTTTGTAAGTACCCGAAAACTTACATTTTGGATTTCACTGTACTTGACAACAATAACTTCTTTCTTTGGTCATAATGGTCTGTGTGTTCAAGGGAACAGAAACCTTGAATGAAAATTATCCTTGTGACCGTACATTTTACTTCTACTTTTTGGGAGATGTTTTTCATTAGAATGTTAATTGGGTATCACCAGCTAGACCTCTGCAAAATGATATCACTTCAGTCTCAATGGAAATGGAATAGTTGTTTACTTTCTTTTCTAACCCTGAACTGTATATGTTGATAAATAAACAATTTAAACCCTTGAACTTTGTAAATTATCAGCTAAAACTTTTCATCGTCTCAGAATTTGCTTTAACAGCTATTGTTGGATGATCCACTCTAACCAAACATATCAACCTTGGTTATTCAGGAGGTTTACATTAAATAAGATTATTTCTGCAGCCAACTGCGTAAGAGATGCCTTTGACTGATTAGCTGCACTTTAATCACCAATGTAAAACAGCAAATGAATAAAGTGATAATGAACTGTGTATTTATCAAGCAGCCACTGTAATAGTGTTGATTTCAATACCTTGTTTAGCTGATGAACTGATTTTTCTCCATTCCCTCTGGAGTGCAATTTATATAAACCAATAAGCTTCTTTGCAGGCACCCTGCTAAATGCATTGCTTACATGATTTCAGTATTGTGATGTTTCTTAATACCCAAAATGGCAATAAATTATGCATCTCAACACTGAAATATTTAGTTTTTCCAGACTTCTGATAACAAAGCTAGTACTTTATAAATAGATGGATGCAACTTGGACAAACACAGATAAAGACTTTTTGAGATTTAATTTGACTGTTGTGTTCTACGTACTGTCTGAGTGCCTAAAAATAAAAATTACAAACTTAATTTTCAACCCTGGATTGTAGAATGGGTTTAAAGTATATGAAAAATCTTCTTTTTTCAGCCTGGATTTGGATACACTATTTGACATCACTTAAGGAATATATATTTCCTAATAACCTCTTTAACCTTGTTTGCATACCTACTATTTAGTATAAAAAGCTTCTATTTATGAAGTAGTTTTGTATTTCTTTGTAATGCAAAGTTATTGCCACATAAAAGTATCTTGCTTCCTACTCATGTGAAGTAATACCCTTTTCAAAAGTATTTAGTAAAAAATGTATCTGGAGAAAAAAGCAACCTAAAGTCTTGAGATTATGTTTTTTATCAACTACATGATGCATTTTAGGAAGGGAAGTATAAGTTTTTGAAGCCATTATATTTCACAGAATCATAGATTATCCTGAGTTGTAAGGGACCCATGAGGATCATTAAGTCCAACTCCTGACTCCACACAGGGCAACCTAAAAGTTAAACCATATATGAAAGATCATTGTTCAAACACTTCTTGAACACTGTACAGACTTGGGGCTATGATCGTTTTCCTGTGGAACTTGTTCCAGTGCTTGACCACCCTCTCAATGAAGAACTTTTTCCTAATACCCAATCTGAACTTCCCTTGATGCTTTAAGCCATTCCCTGGCATCCTGTCACCGGACACCAGAGATAAGAGATCAGCACCTCCCTCTTTGTCCCCCTCATGAGGAAGTTGTAGGCAGCAAAGAGGAGTCTCCTCTCCTCCCCTCGGAGTCTCCTCTTCTCTAAGCTGAAAAAACCTGGTATCCTCAGCTGCCCCTCATAAGTCATGCCCTCTAGGCCGTTCATCATCTTTGTTGCCCTTCTTTGGACAGATTCTGTTATATCCTTTTTATATGGTGGAGCCCAAAACTGCACATACTACTCGAGGTGAGGATGCCCCAATGCTGAGCGCAGCGGGACAGTCACTTTCTTCAGCTGGTTGGCTATACTGTGCTTAATGCATCCCAGGATACAGTTGGTGTTTTTGGCTGACAGCACACATTGTTGACTCATATTGATTAACCAAAACCTCCATATCCCTTGCACAAACATTGTGCAAGTGGATTATTTTTTTTTCAGAATATAAACAACAAAATTTTTCAGCTTTTTCTGAGATAAATGGTTGGATAAAAACACTGTCGTTCATAATTTTTTGCCTATTGCCTATTGTTAATGCTGCTCAATATGTATCAAGAGCTTACTGCACCGTACAAGATGGAATAGCCTCTGCAATTGGAATCATCGGCTATAGAGGGAACAATGAGCTTTATGTAGAAAGCGTTGGGCAGAATAAATTCATTTTCTATCAAGCTTACCTTAGCAACTTGGTTTTCCACGGTTTTATTTGTTCAGCAAATCCATGTATTACTCCACATTTTTCTTCTCGCTGAAGAAGTAGCAACAGCAGTATGTTCAAATCTATTTTCAAGCCTTTTATTATGACTTTGATATACAAATACTGAGCTGGTGGCTGTGTAACTCTGTTGCTGCCCATATAGTTATAGATTTTTGCTGGTTGTGGTTCTGGTTCCTGAAGAGTTGATTTACATTAAATAGCCTTGACAAATATGATACAAGTATTGGGAGAATATAAGATAAACAGAATTCTTGGTAGTAGGTACATTTCAACTGAAATCTTCAGTCTGTCTCAGTAGAGTCCGATTGACTTATTAAGTGAACACCAGAGCACACTGCTCTGCTCTAAAAAAGAGCACCTGCCCTTCTTTTGCTATATGGAGCAAGTAATTTATTCCAGCTCAGATAATAATTCATCTTATTTTCTCTGCTGTGCTCTGTACAGTTAGTTGCTGATATACTGAGTGGAGAAGCCAAGCATGCAGTTCGTCACTCCATATTCTTTTTAGCCTGCTTGACGAGGGAAAGGATGCTCTAAGTTGAGGCCCTATGAATGTCATATTCAATTCCCTGATCCAAAAGGTACTCTGGGGTTGTGAGGTTGAAGACCGCACAAATAAATAAGATAAAATCTGTTTTGCAATAGAATGGGTTTGAAGTAATAGCCAAATCATTCAGTCTCGTCTTATACTTCTGCTCTTAGGGCAGCAACAGCACTGCCAGGGACAAGGGATGGACTTCTCAGAGTTGTCCTCTGTAGGGATCGTCCCTGATTAACCACAGAAAGTTAGTCAAAATCTCAGCTTGAAGCGCAACTGAAGGCTTATGCTGTACCTCTGCAGTTCAGGTTTCCTCAGGTTTCTCCACAAGAAGGGAGATGACATTCTCACTGGTCTAGAATTGTACCTAATAATGAAACATGGTCATGAATGTTATCACTCTGCTGATGTATTTAACATATGTATTTAAGGCATTTGAAAATAATTTAGGTATAATGTACTTGCTACGCTCTCAATCGTCCTGTTCTGTGACTCAGGAAAGAACATGCATTTATATATATCATATTTTAGGTTTGCATTGTTAAGGCCACTGAAGCAAAAGTTTTGAAGACTGTNATAGCATTGTAGCCTGTTTGGGATTTGCGTGTGTGTGACTTCCCAATGTTTCAGAATGATATGCAGCTCCCATTAATCAAAATATTTTTTCATTTGAATCTGATTGTTAAATACTTTATTGAGCTTACGGTGTCGGACTTAATGCCTCATAAGGTTTTAGCTCCTGTTATTTAAACTACTGCACTGTGTACCCTGCACATTTGCAATGGACTGCTTGGCATTACAGGAAAGGAGTTTTAAGCAAGTTCTTTCCTTGCTCAAGAAGTCATTTATGTGTCTGTAGTCATCATAGATCTTATAAGACTGTTCCTTATTCTTCAGAAAACAGTCATTTGTGCAATTATTGGGCTGTTTTTTTCCTCTCCATCATTTAAAAGCACGATAAAGCTCTCGTTTTTTTCTCATTGCCATTATTAAAGAATCAGTAGATATACTCAACAAGGTTGACTAGCAGTTGTTGGTTCCTTTACAGGAAGTAAGAAATGGATGTTGGATTTGTACTTGCACAGTATGTTAAAGTCAGATTGGTGAAGTTTCAGCGGGTAAGAAAAAGAGGGTAGATAGAAACTTCTGATTTAGCAAGTGAAAATGATTAGAGGATATGTGAGTATTAGGCTGGTTTGATATTTATATATGGAAATGAGAATAATTAGCATTCTCACAATTAGGTTTAAGAATAATTCTGGATATGCAATCTCTGTTGTCCAAGATAAGTACATGAGATATACTGAAACAAGGAAATAGGAAAGCTCTCTTTGTCAGTCATGTGCTGTAACCATCTGAAAGAAAAATATCTTGCAGAATGAAAAAGTAGAACAAACAGAAAGGACTATGGAATGAACTTTCCACTTAATTTCCATAGCAACCAATAAAACCAAATGTTTCACTGCTGTATGTCACCTTCGAGATAGGCAATTGCAACTCATGAGGTCTAATTTGAAAGAAAGGTCAAATTCAATACTTCTTCTTTAGAAAAAAAAAAAAAAAAGTGAGAGAAATCTTGGTATTCTAAATACTAGTTATGAACACCTTTTCCTATACAATGCATAAATATAATAATATGTAAAATATTATATTTGTGTTCCAAAATAGATACTTTGTGTTCATTTCCAGAATGCTTGTTGTAGTAATGTTAGCATTGTAGAACACAAGAATTATTCCCATTTGTATGAGGAGTTGTTGTTCTTGATTCTGAAGGTGAAATAAGATTCAAGTGAGAGTTTATGGTATTGGCCCTGGATTTCGTAAAACATAATACCAAACTTTACAAAACAAGGAGAATGAAATACGAGGAGTGTTTTAGCTACATTTTTAAGATCATCAGCTACTCTGACTGAGTATGTAACACTTCTACTAAGATTTGAAAAGCTCCTGTCATCAATTTATCAATTTGCTGGTATTCTGCTGAAAGACAGTGTAGCCAAGTTAACACGAAGGCAAAAATGGAATCTGCAGGACATATCTTGTAGCAACAGTGGAAACTTGTAAGTGAAGAATAGATCTCAGGAAGGTGATATTTTTTGGTGTGTGCTTTTTTTTTTTTTTGGTTGGTTGGTTGGGTGGGTGGTTGGTTTTTTTTTGAGGGGGAGGTTAATGTTCTGTGTCACACAATCTCATAAATATGAATGGATAGCTTTTAGTTATCACCTTTATCACATAGTGTAACACACACGTGGTAGTGTAACACGTTTTTGTCCATAGCTGATTCAATTATTCACTATGGGTTTCAGTACATCATAGGAAATGCAAGGTTTTGTACAAACATGTTTCCTTTCAGATCAGAATGGGTTGAAAAGAGGCATAATGCCATATATAATTATTGTTTTAGAAAATGTGAAATATATCACTGTTGTAAAATTAATCTGCCTTCTCAATGAATGCACTAAAGAATCTGTTCTATTTTGAGGAGTGTTTTTTTTTCTGCAATTAACTGAGTACTTGGAACAAATGGCTTGTTCTTTTCTGCATCCTATGCATAAAATAATTCACCATGTCACTGACACGCTTTATTTTCTGAGCCATCACAGAATAGTTCAATTCCATTCCCTATAACATTGTGGGAGTTAATGCATTTGTTTTGTCTGAGCTGGAGCTATACCTTGTGCCAGATCACACATTTCACGATGCCAGCCAAGGAGATAATTTAGTAGGATGGTTTTTGCATACTAAGAAGCAGTCTAAGAACATTTTCACTCCTTTAAGTATTCGATTCATGCCTTGTCACTAATTATGAAGATAGAAAAGAGATACCTTAAGCTCTTGGCATTTATCCAGCTCAGCCATTCATTTTGGAGCACTGAGCAGTGTGGGTTCTGTGATTGCTATCAAAATCCCAAGCTATAGTAGAGGTGCTTAACATTAACGTTAGAGTCACACCTAGAAAAATCGTGTGTTTTCTTATTACCAGCCTGAAAACTATGAATGCATCAAATTTTTGTGGCTAATTTTATCTCTTAGCAGAACAGTAATATGATAAGTAGCATTCTTACAATGTTACATATCAGTTTTTATCGCGAAAAATATTTAAACATTATTTCTTTGTCTAAATTTATATGTGTCAGTGTAAAGTTTGCCCCACAAACACCTAAGTAGGTATATTATCTTTTGTTTTCCTTTAATTCTTTGCCTCTTAATAATGAGAGCTTTACTTCCAGCAGTAACTTTTTCTACTGTAGAGTATGTTTCCCACCTTGTCTAACTATATTGCCTTTGTTCACTTCTCTGACTTTGAGTGGTCTAACAGAATGCAACTATATATTTTGAAAAATAATGCACCTTCTCCTGCATTAATGAATAAATAAATCTAATCTTGCTGCTAGTCTGTGACAAGAGTACTACTAGGTATTATAAGAATCCAATGAGGAAGAGCTTGAACCTTATAGACTATTAGATATTTGTTTGTTGTTATTTAATATTGCTGATTTCTTCTTTTTATAATATTCTGTCACTGCTATACCTTGCATTTTCAAGTGTGGTTTTAAAGCTTGTATATTTTTTTCTTTGTTCTAACTTCTGATGGTCAAAACTTGGGAGAAGATTGTTTTAGAACAAAATGAAAACTTCTAGAAAACATACTTTCAAGTCATTGAAATAATCAAATCATTATTTTGTTGTTGCTTTGAAGAATATGACTAATAAAATCTGTTTTCAAATATTTTGAAACAATCCTTTTAAAATAACAAGATAATGTTTGCTTTTCAGATAAATGTAGTCAACAGCAATTCCCTATGGAATTTATGCAACAAAAACATTCTAACCTAATTCAGCTATAGCAATATATATGTTTTTGCCAATGGCTACGTGATAGACACAGAAAGAGTTTTGTGACTTGGGACCAGTTCTCTGGAGTAATTTTCAAGATCATGGGAGTTACTCTTATCCTTGTCAAAATGCATAGGGCCCTGCTCATGAATTAACTCTTTGGCGATGACTCTTCATGATTATCTGAGCTGTTTCTCCTCAACATCCTGAATTATAGAATGGAACAAAAATTATTATTATTACAATAACCTTAAAAATTACTAGCTTATTTAAATAAAAAACTTTTCAGGTTGGTGTTATTCTATGTGAATACTTAATAATGCAAAAAAAAAAAAAAAGTTAGGCTGACAAAATTCAGAATCCAGGCTAAATTAAGAGGAATCTAAAGTCTCTTAATTCTAAAAAGCTTCACAGATGTGGAAGCCAAATTGTCTTAAACACTGCCTCCATAAGGACTCATTCATATTTATTATTAGAGAATCTTGTAAGTATCAACATACTGGAAAGATAAGGCAGATTCAAGCCAATGATATAAGCATGTGCATTCCTAACCGTACTTTTTTTTCATTCCTTCTAAGAAACCATATTCTTTAATTCCAGAATAGTCTTAATGTACAAGCGAGGAGTGAGACAGTTGAAGAGGTGGTTATGAAAATTGAAAGAGTTTATTATCTTGTAAGGTACATACGTTCTCATTTATAATTGAAACATAGTAGTGCTTTGGGCTTCTTTTCTGGATTTTATATGACCTTATAATTAAAATTGAATTAGAATTCAAGGCAAATAAGAATGAAAGAGAAGGTACAATACAATAAAAAAAAATCTGAAGTTATTTTTATATAATGTGTGCGTATGCAAAAAAATAGTATGTATACTGGAGAGTTATGTTTTAAGTTACATTCTTTGCAATTCAGGGACCAAAAGAGTAAATATTATGGACTAACATTTGCAAATCACAGGACAGTTGAATTCAAATGCTGTGTTCAGCCAAGAACTGAAATTCCATCTGCTCAACTCAGTTTCATGCAAGTTCTCTGAGCTCATTAGAGTTAGCTTGATTGAAATTTTTTTTCCATTTCTTAAAATCAGACATAGTGAGATAAAGAAGTTACATGACCTATTTTAGAAGAGAAACAGCTAGACAGGAGGCCTTCTTAGTTAGTAGGTTGAGAACATTTGATTATAATGGGTTTTGAGGTTTACTTGTAGAATGGCTCCCTTTTATCTGCCCACCAAGAGTAATTGCCAAAATTGCTGGGACCATTGGGCAATCAGCCATAGTTCCTGGCATCACAGGCACAGCTGTCTTTGACCTAGAACCTCAAGGGACCATATTTCAAATGAAATTTTTTGCAGATTAGGAGTTTTACCCTTGTTTTCCCTCCCCCCCATCCCTACAGCCTCATCAATCCCCTTGGGTGTGGGAGCATGACTAAAAGAGAAAGTAGGGATTTTGTCTGTGCAGAAACTAAAAAATTGTGACCATTATAGCCAAGAAATGTGTAGGACTTCAATGGCTATCTGCAATTATATTAGATTTTCTGAGTTTCACAGAAAAATTTTCTTTGACAGTACACTGACATAAGGCTGCGAGTCCTCCTTAACTGTATGCCTTTTTTCTCTCATGAATCAAAGAGTTTACGAACTAAGTCACATATTTTGTTCTGATGTGTGTTTTCTGCTCCATTTATTAAAAAGCTGTGAGCTATTTCTTCAGAACTTGTTTGAGGGGGAAAAAAACCAACAAAACCATTAAACCAGGAATTAGGGATGTAAACCTAATGTAACTGAAGTCAATCACACAAATCAAACTCATTACAATGTGACAAGCATTTAATCCTGTTTTTCTCCACCAACTCATAAAATTCAAAATAATTCATTTTTTTCTCTTTTTATAACATGCTCTTGTTTATTATAATATTCACTGAAACATCCTGAGTGCCTTGGAAATCTCAGGGTATATAAAAAAAGATGACAGAAGATGCTTCCTAAATCATATCAATCATAGTGCTTAAGCATATACACACCCTTTAACTATCCCCAAAGGACTTTTCCCTGTATTACAGCCATCAAAACTCCAGCTGTTACCTGAGTAACCTCTGTGGTTGCTCTTCCCCTTCAGTAAAGAGATGCTTGTCTCTTTTGGCATGGCCATCACTGGAATTATATCTACCTTATTTTGGCATAATTGATTGTCCAAAGTTTGCAGTTCCACACTTGTATCCAAGACAATGTGGAAATGATGATGATAAGCCTGAAGAGGCGTATTGATGTTGTATAGGAGCCTGAGTCTCACAGACCCTTACTTATTTCCATTTCCCTTCTTCCTATGCTACTATTAACATGATTGTAGACGAAGCGTATCCTGTGTATTTGTATACAGTAAAAGCTAAAGGATTAGTTAAAGGAAATCTGCTTCCTGTGTGATTATCTTATTTTATTTTAGATCAGGTATTTATTTAAAGAAAGAAAGAAAAAAACGCTTCAGCACACAAAGCTATCAGAGATGTTTTTATAGAATGTGGTTAATACTGATGCTTTTGTAGTAAGGAGAGTGTCAGATACTGACTGATCCTGTGCTTGAATTTGTTTACTTCATTTACGTTTCACACATGAGGGGTTTTTTTGAATGGTCTGAGGAGAATGAAGATCTTTTGTGCTGGGCTTTGATATATATTTGTATAAAAAGGATCCCAAGGTTTTAATTCTCTTTAAATGTTAAGTCATGGGGGAAAAAAAAAAAAAAAAAAAAAAAAAAAGTTTAAAAAAGTAGTAATAATAGAGTGTACTTCACATCCAACTGATGTGAAAACAGCTGGAATTGTTTTGTGTTAATGGAGAGGAAAGAGGCACATAGGAAAATATTTCCCTGCACTAAGCATGAACTGTTTCCTGTGCCTCAGTCTGTGTTGCACCATGCTGCCTTTGTATTAACGACTTATACGCCCCGATAGGAAGGGTCACTGCTGAAGCTGGTTAAGTTTTTGTGTTACCTATTCAGCTTCCTGAAATGAGTAATGAAAGACAGGTTTTTAATGGCAAAAGGTGCATCTCAGTGGAAACAACCACTTCTGATCCAAGATCCTGATTTTAAGACCTGACCCCTGGAAGAAGGAGGAACCTTCCCTGTCCTGAATCTTCTGATGTGAAAACTGCAGCAGGGTGTTTTCTGAGCCAAATGTCATTCACTGCAGACCAAACACACTGCAGCAGTCCCAGATGAACAACTTAAGAATTTATCAGAATTAAATGGAAAAAGTGTATTTTGTAATGTAATTTCATTTTGTTATGAAATCTAACTGGGTTTCTTATCCAGTAGGCGAGCCATTCAACCTAGACACAAAGGGCCCTTGCATGGTTGGTTCTATCTGAATGGAAGAAGTAGGAGAGAACCACTGAGGATAATATTCTATGGCATAGAAAAGCATGCTATGTGGAGGAATATAAATACAGTCTGAAGCCAAAACCTGATTAAAATCGATGAACAATATATCATGTATATATGTAGATAAATGGAAACTTGTGCATATTTAGATATAGATAAGTAGCTTATTAAGAAATGTATGCTCTTTCCTTCTCTTGTGACCTTTTCCCAGTTCTATGTCTTCCACAATTCTGTGTTTATATAACAGGGAGACAGGTGCTGTTGTTTGTAGAGAGATTCCAGTTTAGTTTGACCTAATGTTCTATGTTCTGTACAGCCAAATCTGAGGGACTCTTTCAGCCCATTCAAGGAATGGGCATTAAGTCAAACACATACCATTTTATATATTTATGTACTGGAACTTTGGTGAAATATTATTACACACACGAGATACCTTGCTTTGTCCAAATGAGCCAAAACCCCTGCTCTTTTCCATCAGTAGCATCACTTTTGAAGATATTTCTGTAATAATCTTATTTCACAGTAACTGTCAAATAAATTAGACATATATGCTGAATGCATGTAAGAAAAGCTGTAGAGAGGGCATGGGATATCTGATGGAGGATATTTTCGTCTTGAGCTCCGTTTTGTGAGCTAGGTTTAATAGATGTACAGAAACCTTCTGTGCTGTTGTATTCTCAAGCGTTGACTTGCAGCATGTTTATTTGCTTTGCTTTTATGTAGACTTAGATGATAAAGAGATATCTTGATGAAAAAAATACCTATTTCTTGTACAGGGGACTATCTGGTAAAAAAAAGAAAGTTAAAGCAAACAAAATGGGATTATTTACCTCTTGAAAAATTTTTTTCTTATTTTACATAAATATATCTTATTTCTGGAATTATGACAGCAGCAGATTATGAGCGTTAGTTGTTCTTGAAGAAGCATTGAACACTGTTGTTCCCAAATTTTCCCTTAGTGGTGAGCCCTAAGAACAAGAGAAAATTTTCTTTACTGATACAGCTGTGATCATGCCCAAGTCTTTCCACTGTGGAGCTTATCTAACTAGGGAAAACATGATTAGCATTAGTCCTCTTTATTTACTGTTGAGTGTTTCAGTGAGTATGTAAGAGACCTACAAGTAAAGAGTATTTTTACATTTTCTTTTGATGCTTTCATTAATATTTTATAAACCTCTTCAAAATAAAGTAAATCACAAATAAGTGCATAATAGCTTAGTGAATGAGGACTTGGATTCTTACATAGGTGCAATAAAACATTAATTTTTATTTCTGTAATTGAGTGTGATTCCAAAGAAGCAAAGAAGCATAGGTTTAAGCCTACATAGTATGACCTCTCTGCATTGTTGTTAGACTTTACATCTCACATTTGGGGAGCTTCACTATTATTTGAAAAAATAAACATATTTCATCAAGGAATGTGTGAGATAATTTTATATCCTGCAGTGAGTTTACTATTGCACGCTGCTTTCTACTGCATGTGTAAGTCATACAAGTTATGTGGATTATAAATGGACAGGATGATCTGTGGCTCTTAATAAAGTGACTGAGGTGTTTTGTGTAGGGTTGTGTCTTTAGCAGATCCAGTAAAAAAGGGCATTGAGGAACATGCAATATATTTTTTCTTTTATTCTTGTCTAAAGGAAGCCTACAGAGAGTGGAAGCAAGGACAGGTAGCCTAGCAGGAATACAGAGAAATTGTTTGAGCTGCCAGGGATCAGGTTAGGAAAGCTAAAGCCCTGGTAGAATTAAATCTGGCCAGGGACATTAGGGGCATCAAGAAAAGCTTCTGTAGGTACATTAGTGATAAAAGGAAGACTAGGGAAAATGTGTGCCCTCTCCAGAAAGAAATCTGAGACCTGGTTACATGAGATATGGAGAAGGCTGAAGTACTCAAATACTTCTTTGCCTCAGTCTTCTCTGGTAAGTGCTCTAGCCACACCATCCAGTCACAGAAGGCAAAGGCAGGGACTGGGAGAATGAAGAACCACCCACGCCAGTAGAAGGTCAGGTTCGAAACCATCTAATGAACATGAAGGTGTGCAAGTCCATGGGACCTGATGAGCTGCATCCGCGGGTCCTGAGGGAACTGGTGGATGAAGTTGCTAAGCCACTGCCCATCATATTTGAGAAGTCATGGCAGACTAGTGAAGTTCTCATTGACTGGAAAAGGGGAAACATAACCTCAAGTTTTTAAAAAGGTACTTGTGCAAAGCATTTGACACTATCCCACATGACATCCTGGTCTCTAAATTGGAGAGACATGGTTTTGACTGATGAACTGCTCGGTGGATAAGAAATTGGCTGGATGCTCGCACTCAAAGAGTTGCGGTCAATGCCTCAAAGTCCAAGTGGAGACCAGTGACAAGTAGCATTGCTCAGGAGTCAGTACTGGTACTGGTGCTGTTTAACATATTTGTTGTTGACATGGACAGTGGGATTGAGTGCACACTCAGAAAGTTTGCCAAGGACATCAAGCTGTGTGGAGCGGTCGACATGCTGGAGGGAAGGGGTGCCATCCAGAGGGACCTGGACAGGCTTGAGAGGTGGGCCAATGTGAACCTCATGAAGTTCAACCAGGCCAAGTGCAAGGTCCTGCACATGGGTCATGGCAATCCAAGCACAAATACAGGCTGGGCAGAGAATGGATTGAGGAGAAGCACTTGGGGGTGTCGGTTGATGAAAAGCTCAACATGAGCCAGAAATGTACCTTTCAGTCCAGAAAGCCAACCACATCCTGGGCTGCATCAAAAGAAGGGTGGCCAGCAGGTCGAGGGAGGTGATTCTGCCCTTCTATTTTGCTCTGCTAAGACCCCACCTGGAGTACTGTGTCCAGCTCTGGAGCCCCCAGCATAAGAAGGACATGAACCTGTTGGAGTGAGTCCAGAGGAGGGACACAAAGATGATCAGGGGGCTGGAGCACCTCTCCTGAATGAAGACAGGCTGAGAGAGTTCAGGTTGTTCATCCTGGTGAAAAGAGGGCTTGGGAGAGACCTTAGTGTCTTTCTAGTACCTAACAGGGGCTACAAGGAAGTTGGAGAGGGACTTTTTACAAGGGCATGTAGTGACAGGACAAGGGGTAACGGCTTTAAACTGACAGAGGGTAGATGTAGCTTAGATGTAAGAAAGAAATTCTTTACTGTGAGGGTGGTGAGGCACTGGCACAGGTTGCCCAGAGAAGCTATGCCCCATCCCTGGAAGTGTTCAAGGCCACGTTGGATGGGATTTTGAATAACCTGGTCTAGTGGAAGTTGTTCCTGTCCATGTCAGGGGATTTGGAACTAGATGATCTTTAAGGTCCCTTCCAACGCAAACTATTCTATGATTCTATGATGTTACCAAGAAAGAGGAGGAACTAATGTGTTTTTACACTTCATAAGCTTTTTTTCTCTCTGATAGCCTTTTTCCATACTGTCACTCAGTTCCTTTTGCTGTTATTTTTAATGAACTTTTTTGGAAGATTCTTTGGCCTGTAGGCTAGTCAGCTTCTCCTAAAAGCGTGTGAGAAAACAGAATTCCATCAATGCCTTTTTCTTCATTTATATGTGCTTTCTTAAGCTGCAGTTTCCAGAACGAAGCAATTTATTTTAGAATTTGAACTTTAATTTAAAAAGGAAATCTGCTTGCTTGGTATGTAAGAAAGATTTAAAACATTATCTTCCTGTACCCTTCAGGCTCAGAGAGCAAATTAAAAGAAGACACAATTCATTATTTTTTTTTTATTATTTATTTTTGTTGTGGTGTTTTTTTTTTTTTTTTTTTCCAAAAGTGACCTCTGGTAATTTAATGCTTGGGGTTATCAGTATTAAGCTTCTTGAAGAATTACTAAAGTTAAAGCACCAAAACAAAAGTTACTGTATCAATAAGCTACGTTTCTGTGATGAAAGACACCAGTATTTTTTAGTTATTGTGCAAAAATGAAATAAAAGAGAAGTTGGAAAGAAGTGTATCTATATACAGTTCTCACAGGAGAATGATATCTACACATGAAGTGTATGAGACTGTATGAAGATACAGTGGTGCACTTATTTATTAATTAAGAGATTAATTTTTATTTCTTTCTTTGCTTTATACTAATCCAAATATTTCATGTTAATTAGATATAAATTAAAAAATACTTTATTAGAAAAACCACAACCAACAAACCAAAATGCTATTTTTTTTCCATTTCTATTGTGGACTATCTGCATGATACTCAAAGGGACTGAGTGAATAAATGAAAATAAATTGATACAATAAATTAAAAAAAAAAAAACAGTTAATTCAGATGAGTGACATACCTGGTAGGATTTAGTAAACCAGTTCAGATGAAATGAATGATTCTTCAAAACACAGATCTTTTAGTTATACATAGAAGCAGACATAACTGTGTGACTTGTATGCAACTCTCTATTACATCTGTGAATAAAATGTTAGCTGTGCCATTATATGTGGAACATGCTTTAAATGTGTGGTGCTTTTTTTTGTTCCACTGAAAGAGAAAAGAAATTAATAATGTGCGATTACGTGGTGTATTTAATCTGTGGATCTCAAAGTACTGGAGAAAACAAACCCTGAGGTTATTGCTCCCATAAAGTTGTAGGATTAAAATCAATCACTTGAATTGCAAAAATGCATTGTAAACTACAACAGTCTTTGAGGTGCGAGCAAGTTAATTAGTATAGAAATAATTCTCTCCATAAAGAATGAGCACTGTGCCACTTTATGTTAGTAATACTATGGGCAAAGGAGTGGTTTGAGCTCACAGAGCTTTGCCTTGGTGCAGGTGACAAGCCAGTAAAAAGCTGTATGTAATAATCATGGGACAGACCAAACTGAGTAACATAGTGGTAGACATCTGCCACAAATTTCATGACCAAAAGGAGAAAGTAGATGAAGTCTCTGACCAGCTTAAGTAAATCTCATGACTGGTAAAATCATCAAATATTTTAACACCCTTATTATCTACTGGAAGGGCAACATAACATGGCAGAGTACAGGCAAACCAAGAGATGCTTGTTGTGTGTTGAAGACAATTTCTTGACACAGTTGATCAATGAGCCAATAAGGGCAGGTGTTCTGCAGACCTCTTAGTCACAAACAAGGAAGAACTGGCAAAGATGTGAAGGTCAGTGGTGGACTTAGCTACAGTGACGATGAGACCGTAGAGTTTAAAATTCTAAAAAAAAAGTGAATAAGACAAACAGAATCACAAACCTGGACTTGAGGAGAGCAAACTTAAGCTTGTTTAGGAATGTTCTTGGCAGGTTGTCATAGGACTGGAGGACAAAAGGGCCCAGGGCAGCTGTTGACCTTTGAGGACAACCTCATCAGTTAGAGTGAGCTATGCCAGTGTACAGAAAGCCACACAGATATAGCACAAGACTATCATGGATGAACAGGAGAATATTGACTGAAGATAAGCAAACCAGAAAGCACACAGAAGGTGGAAGCTATGATGGGCTTCCTGGTTATTTCCTACAAAGTCATTGCCCAAGCATGTAGAGATGAGGTTAGGAAAGCCAGAGCTCAGTTGGATCAAGGACTGTAAAAGAAACAAATGGGCTTCTGTAAGTACATTGGCAGCAAAAGGCAGCCTACAGAAATTGGGCCCACTGCTCAGTGGGGCAAAGGATATAATAACAAAGGACATAGAAAAGGCCAAGGTCCTCAATGCCTTTTTTTGCCCCGCTTTTTATTACTAAGTTCTGTTCTTTTAGACCTCCCAGGCTTCTGAGCCTACCAGCAAAGACTGGGGTGTCAGGTATTACCCTCCATACAGGTGGATAGAGCTAGGTAATTCTTAAGCCAATTGAAGAACATACCCAAGTCTGTGGGACCAAGTGCATTCTGTCTGACTGAGGGTGCTGAGGCAGTTGACCAGTGTTGCGATGTGGCTGCTCTCTCTTGTTTTTGAAAGGTTGTATTGATCAGGGAAGATTCCTGGTGGCTGGAGGAAGGCACACACCCATCTTCAAGAAGGATCCAGGCAACTTGGGATTGGTCAGCTAACCTCAGTTCCTGGGAAAGTTATGGAATTTATAAACCATACATAAACACATGAAGGACGACAAAGTGATTGGGAGCAGTTGGCAAAGATTTACCACGGGCAAACCATGGCTGACAACTTAACTGTCATCTGTGATGGCCAGCTCTGAAGACAATAGGAATGGATGTTCTTTACCTTGATTTTAGCAACACTTTCGATACTGTCTCCCATACTATTATGATAGCCATATTTGTTGGGATACTGACTGCAAATGTTGACTGTAAGGTGGAAATTGGCTGCACCAGCAATAGAGTTGTGATCAGTGGTGAAAATTCACTTGGGAGACAGTGACTAGTGATGTCCCTCAAGTATTACAGCTAGAGGAAGCACTGTTTTCCTGTCTATATTAATGTATAATAACTGTAAAATGGGGTGGACTGCACTCTTGATTGCAGAGGAACTGTGACAGACAAGACAAATGAGCTGACAGAAACTTCATGAAATTCAACAAAGGCAAATGCTAAGTCTTGCATCTAGGTTTGAATAATTTACCATGCAGCAGTGCAGGCTTGGTGTCAGCAGGACAGAAAGCATCTTTGCAGAAAAGGCAATGGGCAGGTCTTTGTAAAGCAAGCTGTGCAAAGAAAGCCAATGCATTCTGTAGTGTAAGAAAGTAAGTAGTAGGCAAGTAAGTAGCCAGAAAGTAAGTGGAAGCAAGAAAGTTGCCAGCAGGTTGGGGGGAGAAAATTTTCCCCTCTATTAAGCACTTGTAAGACTGCATATTATGCCCAGTATGAGCACTTGGTCACAGGAAAGACATTGATGTTTTGGAGCAAACTCAAAGAAGAGCTACTGATATGGCCAGGGGACAGGAGGGGGGGAGGTTGAGAGAGCTGTGTTTGTTTAGCCCTAAGAAGGTAAGGCTACAGCGAGGTCCTACTGCTGTCTTCAGCTACTTAATGAGAGACTTCAGGGAAGATGAAGATGGATTCTTAGTGATTCATGACAATAAAGCAAAATGCAACGAGTACAAGCTGAGGCATGAGAAATTTTGGTCAGAAAAAAAATAACGAGAGCAATCAAATACTGGAACAGGTTTCCCAGTGTGGTGTGGAATTTCCACCTTGAAGATATCCTAAACTTGACTGGAAAAGTCCCTAAACAACCTGATCTCATTGTGACTGCTTTGAGCAGAGGTCCCATCCAGCCTAAGTAATTCTACAGTTCTGTTATCAATGCTTAAAATAAGTTAGGCAATTTCAAATAAAAAAAGTGCCATGAGTGTGGGGTTAGATGTTGGATCCCAGGGATTGTAGTCATGGATGTGCTCAGGCGCTGAAATGGTGCCAGGGCCTGACCCTGAACATGGGGGCAGGGAAGAACAGTGGAGGAGGGAGCTGGCAGATAAAGGAGGAACTGAGAACAGTAGAAAAGGGAGCTGGCAGATAAAGGAGGAATTGCAGACCTAGATAAACAACTGAGCAACCTTGAAGGGAACCAACGGACTGAAAGGATAAGACATGTGAACAGCTCGTGCAAAGGGAAGGTAGCCAATTAGCAAGTAGTTGCTCGCATGAACTAAATTGCCTAACCTTTAAAAAC
>VXBH01009026.1:10045-48090 GCA_013400035.1 Rynchops niger
GCCCCCTGGCGGCCGCGCCGCGCCGGGACCCCGAGCCACCGTCCCGTCCCCGGCGTCACGTTCCCGGCTCCACGTTTCCAATCCCGGAACCACATTCCCATCCCGGGCACCACATTCCCATCCCCAGCATCATATTTCCGTCCCCGCCTTCCCAATCCCGGCACCACGGTCCTGTCCCCGCCACCGCATTCCCATCCCCTGGCACTACATTCCCATCCCCATTCCCACATTCCCATCCCCAGCGCTATATTTCCAATCCCAGCACCACGTTCCCATCCCTGACATCATATTCCCATCCCCAGCACCACATTCCCAATCCCGGCACCACGTTCCTATCCCTGACATCATATTCCCATCCCCAGCACCACATTCCCAATCCCGGCACCACGTTCCCATCCCTGACATCATATTCCCATCCCCAGCACCACATTCCCAATCCCGGCACCACGGTCCAGTGCCCAGCACCACCTTCCCCCACGCCACATTCCCATCCCCTTCCCTGGGACTACATTCCCATCCCAAAGCACCACATTCCCCCACACCACGTTCCTTCCTATCCCAAGAACCACATTCCCATCCCCAGGCCCACATTCCCAGCTCCATGTTCCCATACTCGCCACCACATTCCCATCCCCAGCACCATATTCCCATCCCCACATTGCCAATCCCAGCACCACGGTCCTGTCCCCACCACCACCTATCCCCAGCACCACATTCCCATCTCCAGCACCACATTCCCAGCTTCACATTCTCATATCCACCACTACATTCCCACCCCCAGCACCACGTTCCTATCCCCTGGCACAAAATTCCCATCCTCTGGGACCACATTCCCACCCTTATCCCCACATTCCCACCCCCAGCACTACATTTCCAATCCCAGCACCACAGTCCCATCCCCAGAACCACATTCCCTTGTACCACATTCCCATCCCCAGCATCATATTCCCGTCCCCACATTCCCATCCCCATCTATCCCCACATTCCCAATCCCAGCACCGCAGTCCTGTCCCTGGCACCACATTCCCTCGCACCACGTTCCCATCCCCATCTCTGGGACCACATTCCCATCCCCAAGCACCATGTTCCCCCGCACCGCATTCCTATCCCAAACACCACATTCCCATCCCCAGCACCACATTTCCAATCCTGGAACCACATTCCCGTCCCCAGCAGCATATTCCCATCCCCAGCACCATGTTCCCATCCCCACATACCCATCCCCGGCACCATGTTCTCATCCCTATCCCCCCATTCCCATCCCTGGCACCACGTTCCCATCCCTGGCATCACATTCCCATCCCCAGCACCACATTTCCACTCCCAGCACCACATTCCCAGCCCCAGCACCGTATTGCCATCCCCATCCCCACGTTCCTGTACTCTGGCACCATATTCCCATCCTCTGGCACCACATTCCCATCCCCACCACCATGTTCCCGTCCCCACATTCCCACCCCCAAGCCAGGACTCCTCTCCCAGTGGGGCGGCTCCTCCCGGCAGCGCTGGGGCAGCCGGGGACCCGATAAAGCCGGGTGTTGGTGGGGCTCTTGCTAAAGGAAGGAGGAGATAAGGGAGGGAACTCCCCGTCCTGGGGGTGACGGTGGCGTTTGTCCCGTCTCTCATCCCACGGCTCCCACGGAGGCCGGTGCCTCCCCTCGGCCAGGACTGAGCTCCGGGAGAGCACCCAGAGCTGGGGTGGGCAGGCTGGAGGAGAGAAGGCTCCGGGGAGACCTTCCCGCCATAAAGGGGCTCCAGGAAAGCTGGGGAGGGACTCTGGAGCAGGGATTGTAATGACAGGACAAGGCGTAATGGTTTGAAACTGGAAGAGGGGAGATTGAGATGAGATGTGAGGAAGAAATTGTTTGCTGTGGGGGGGGGTGAGCCCCTGGCCCAGGTTGCCCAGAGAAGCTGTGGCTGCCCCATCCCTGGAGGGGTTCAAGGCCAGGTTGGACGGGGCTTGGAGCGACCTGGGCTGGTGGGAGGTGTCCCTGCCCAGGGCAGGGGGTGGCACTGGGTGGGCTTTAAGGTCCCTTCCCACCCAAACCACTCTGTGATTCCATGATTCTCTGTTTCCATGGTCCTCTGAATCCTGCTGCCATCCGACAGGCGCGGAGTGTCCGCGGGGTGGTCTCAGCCCATGAGGTCCACGGCCATGGCGGCGCCTGGCCCAGGCCGTGCCCAGCTGTGCTTAAAGGGTGCAACGGAGCTGGTGGGACTTGCTGCACGGGGCTCGGGAAGGTCCCCCACCCCGACACGGTGCCACCGTTCCCAGGGACCTCACACAGGAGGAGGATTCCTGCAGGGTGCGGGCACCGCTGCCGATGACTTCATTAAAAATTACCTGAAAAACTATGCAGAGCAATGTCTCTGGTTGACGACCAAGCTCCAAGTAAACAGGAACACGAGGGCTTGCAGGACCAGCCTCATCGTCCCTCATTGTCCCCTCTGGCAGCGGGCCACTGGCTCGCCTTGTATGGGAGGAAATGGCTTTCGGGTACATTGCAGCTGATTTTTGCCAGTTGGCTCTAACACGAGCCTTATTTTACCAGGAGTAGCAAAATGAAACGGCGACATTCAGCAGCGGGGTTGAAGCTCTGAAGGGGCCAAACCCAGGGTGTTACAGGAGATAAGGGGCACCTCCATGAAAAAAACCTAACGTCGGTGCGTTTTTGGCATCTCTGTGATCTCCCCGCTCCCTTGCTGTCCGTGACTCTGTTTCTCCAGCCCAGCGGTGTGCCCGACAGCTCCCGGTGCTCTGCCATGGGGTGAGCTGCCCGTGGGGCACCACCCCTCTCCTTGGTGTGCCCCAAAGGAGCTCCCCCTGAAATGCCCAGCGCTGAGGCTGTGTGGAGGTGGGCAGGTGCCGGGGGGAACGAGCGCGTGGTGGGGGCACTAACGCAGCAGGGGCAGCACCCCACGGCTGGGACAGGCCCGGCTGCAAGGCCCGGAGCATCCTCTGGCCGCCCTGGCCAGGTTAATCACGTCCCCACGGGTGGAGCAGCAAGAGGGTCACAGCAGCATAGAACCATCTGGGTTGGAAAAGATCTTTAATCATAGAATCGTTCGGGTTGGAAGAGAACTTTCAGACCATCGAGTCCAACCGTCAACCCAACACTGCCACAACCACCGCTAACCCACGTCCCTCAGCACCCGGCTTTTAAATACCTCCGGGGTGGTGACTCCACCACTGCCCTNCCGGGACCTTCCCCTGCTGAACCCCCTGGTCTGGGCTTCACCGGGACCTACCCGGGAGGGAAGAGCAGGTCCCAGCCCCCGAGGGGTCCCCCGGATCTGAGCCCCCCCGCTCCCCAGCCGACTACGGCAGCAGCTTCTGCCGGCTGCCCCCGGGCAGAGCAGCTGGGAGATGAGCCGAGAGGTCCCCCCCTTGCTGATCTGCATTTGTTTTAAGGTCTCTTTCATGTACTCTTTGAGGCTCGTTTCCTGTTCTTTGTAGAAAACAATGCTCTCCCCCCCCCTCCCCGCCCGTCCCAGGGTGGCTTTATCTCCCCTCCCGTGGGCCGCCCTCCCCCGGGAGCTGAGCTTTATGTTCGTCTTAAAATACAAAACGCCGCTCCGATTTAACCGAATTGATTTTAAAGCTGCGTCTGGTATTTGATGTCTGGTAGATGCGTTTAAACTCATCTAGATTTTCTGTGTTTGGGCAGATTAACATCGGGGCTGGTAATTTACTGTGCAAGTGACAGCAACTGGAAGGCCGGACCGTAAATGCTGACATGGGTTGAAATTCAAGGCTGGAGCTTTTTCACGCAAGCTGGAGCACAGATGCTCGGAATAACGTATTATCTGTCTATTATACAACCCAATATTATCTGCCTGCGTTTTGCCCTGCTTTAACTGCTTCATTCCTAGCCCAGCACCTCCCGAGAGTGTAAAGTGGCCATTACTTCTCACCACGCCGTCCTTTCGTATCCTCAAACCAGGGACAGGATCCCCCCAGATCTCCTGGCGGCTGTGGGTCCCCAGCAGACGGTTCTGCTGGGACATACTGGGACCCAGCCGAGGGGAGCAGTGGGAGCACCAAACCAGGTGCCACAGCTTCTCCTGCCGGAGCCGGGAGCTGCCCAGACCCCCAAGGAGGGCTGGTCCCTGCGTGGCTGAGCTGTTTTACCGGGGTGATGTGCTCTAGAGAGATTTTGGGGCAGTTTGGGGGATATTCAATGACATCCTGGAGCCAGAGGATGTGATCGGGTGATTTCACTGAAGATTTACAAGCCAATCAGGCTTGTAAGGCATCTGATAAGGAGGGACTCTTTATCAGGGAGTGGAGCAATAGGATGAGGGGGAACGGTTTTAAACTGGAAGAGGGGAGATTTAGTTGAGATACTGGGAAGAAATTGTTTGCTGTGGGGGCGGTGAGCCCCTGGCCCAGGTTGCCCAGAGAAGCTGTGGCTGCCCCATCCCTGGAGGGGTTCAAGGCCAGGTTGGACGGGGCTTGGAGCCACCTGGGCTGGTGGGAGGTGTCCCTGCCCAGGGCAGGGGGGTGGCACTGGGTGGGCTTTCGGCTCCCTGCTAACCCGAACGAGTCTATTCTATGATTCTACTGGGTGACCAAAAAACCAGTGCCCACATGCACCCCAACAACCCCCAAAGGTTAAAACAGTCCTTGGGTAGCTTTTAGAAGAAATTCCCATGATGGTCGGTCGGTTCGTTGGTAGTTTCGCTGGTGGAAATCGGGGATGTAAAACGTGCAGGGCCTGATGTGCTGTGGCCCCGCTCTCCTCCTCTCCCCCCGGCTCCCCCCCGCCGCCCCCCCGCTGCAGAGCCGCCCCGCTGCCGGCAGAGGGAAGCATCCCCCCGGCCATGCGGGCGCGGTGGCCCCGCAGCCCGGCCAGAGCCGCCGGGGGAGCCGAAGCCCGGCCCTGGAGGGTCCTGGGGGGGACCCGGGGCGGGGGGGAATGGGAGCAGGAGACCCCCTGGGGCAGCCGGGCAAAGCGGTCCTGGTTTGGGGCAACGGCAGTGCTGGTGCCTCCCGCCTGGGCTCTGCAACCCTCCTCCACGGGACATAAAATCATAGAATCACAGAATGGTTGGGGTTGGAAGGGACCTTGAAGATCATCTAGTTCCACCCCCCCTGCCGTGGGCAGGGACACCTCCCACTAGATCAGGTTGCCCAAAGCCTCATCCAGCCTGGCCTTGAACCCCTCCAGGGATGGAGCATCCACAACTTCCCTGGGCAACCTGTTCCATGTGATGGCTAGGCAGATTTCCCATATTTTTCGGTAAGACGGAGGCGCCCAAAGGGTTTGGATGCCACCAGCCTCCCTCCAGGCACCGAGCAGAAGTGCCTGAAACAGGAGTTGTTGGCCAGGGGCTCCCGAAAGGCAGCAGGGAGAGGGAGGCACTTCCAGAAAGAGATGTGTTGGGTTTGCTTCCCCGAATACCCTCTTTCCGTGCAGGATTGGTACCCACGCAGGGAGGGAGGCGTGGGGCTGGCACTCCAGTTTACACACAGTATTTCCCCAGCGTAGGATAAAGTCACGATTCTCTCATATTTGCAGTGTTTCTCCTTTATTAGTGATTCTCTTAACGGTGCGGTGGGGATAGCGGCGGGATATGAGCCTTCTGCACAGCAACAGCCTTGCAAGCCGTGTCGTCTGCGCCTTAATATTTTATCAGCCAGTCAGTGATTGAAAAAGAAAATCCAGCCGTTCTACCCAAATTTACCTGTCGTGACCTGTCCCTCACGACAGTCTGTACTGGTCTGAAACACCCAGTTGGCAAGCAGGTTCCTTCGGACTCTCTAAATATGGCATTTATTATCCCAGTCCAGGGGCTCCTCAGCCCAGGATGGTTTGTTCTCTCTGCTCTGCAGTAATTAGCTTCGCCCTGCAGTAATTAGCTGTGGATACTGGCATCTTTATGCAGCGTAACCATATAACACCACCCAGCTCCTATCTCAAAGCAGATCTGGAGCCACCTTGCAGATCGCTATTCGAGTTTTCCGATAGGGAAGCTGAGCCGTGTAGCGGGGAAGGTATTTATCCATGATCACACTGCAGAGAGCCAGCGCCATTCCAACCAGCTTCTCCCAGCAAATACGCTCAGCATCATTTCCAACGCAATCAGTGCCTTGGAAGCGTAGGGTGGGAACGGGTCCGGCTACAGCCCCAGGGAGAACAGAGGGGTGAGCCTGGGGTGGGATTTGGGGAGACAAGGCTGCCTCCGGCCAGACGGCCACTGTCCCCACCGCTCCCGGCAGCAGGAGTTATCACCTCCAGGCTGCCTCAGCACCCCCCAGGCTGTTTGCAACCCTTCGTAAAAAAAAGGAGGAGGGTGGTGGATAATTACTGTTTTTCCCAACTCTGCAATGTCTCCCAGCTCGGCTGGACCAAGCCATAAACAGCAGCAGGAACTATGGTCACGGCCATTCCTGACTTGTGCCACCGCAGGGCTCTGGATCCCCTGTAAAGGAGCCAACACCCGGAGAGACCACAGAGAAAACCTGTCCCAAAGAGCTTACAAAAGGCAAGTGACACCCTCAGGAAATGGACTTCAGGTGCCTCAGGCCCCAGGACGCACCCCTGATGTTAGGGTTAAGTAATGCTGTGTCCGCTGGGATGGACGTCTGCGGGGAACCCCACGAAACACACCTCATCCCCTGCAAAAGCTGCGGTGGACAGTCGAGTCCAGAAGGACTTGCGACACGTGCAAGCAAAAAGGCATGAAGTGTATGCAGGGTTCTCAAATGCCACCACTTTTTGGCTTATATCTCAAAAACATGGGGTTGAAACAATACCCACCTCCTGCTTCGGGATATCACCAAGACCATGTCCTGTCCCTGCGCCATTTTCCTGCCACTTGGATTGCGCTTTAAGGGCATCAGGTCTCAGCCAGCTCATGACACCTCTGTGCAGCGGGGGCATCGATGGGTGAACCCTGAGATCTTCCCCTTCTCTGGCCCGGGGCTTACACACCTCGCCACCTCCCAGCTGCAAAACTTCCTGCTTCCAGGCTTAAAAATCCTGTCCTTCCACCTGTTTGTCTCGTTCGGAGAATTTTTGTGAACAGGTAGGAAAAATCAGGATTTCTCAGTTTGTTATCACACCGCTGCTCAGCCAGAGCTGCACTTGCCCCTAATTTGCAAAGTTTGTGCTAATATTCTGCTAATTTGCAGGAGAAACATGACAACGAGAGCACCCCCCCGGATGAAGTGGAGTTTATCCTCATCGCCTCTGCCGTGCCCAGAGCGTGAGTGGGGCCGCTGTGCTCCGTTCACAGGCTGCGGTGAGATTTCAGAATATGAAAATAGGATTTGGGAAACTCTGACTCTTTGGAAAATAGTCCCACGGGTGCCAGAGGTGCCGCGGGTGGGATGGCTCCATCTCCCAGTTCCCATCCCAGTTTCCCCGTCTCAACAACGGGGCTGCGCTGGGGAGATAGGCAAGGACCTAGCCTGGAGGCTGGGTTCCCAGAGCCGCCTCCTCCTCCATCGCCGGCCGTTGTGCAACCTCTCGCCCTCCCTGCGAAGGGTGTGGGCAGAAACCCTCGCAGGTGGGTGCTGCTCAGGGTGCAGCTGAGCTTGGGAAACAGCCACCCACCGGCACTGA
The DNA here is from genome assembly GCA_013400035.1 of Rynchops niger. Classification (NCBI taxonomy): domain Eukaryota; kingdom Metazoa; phylum Chordata; class Aves; order Charadriiformes; family Laridae; genus Rynchops; species Rynchops niger. The sequence goes on from VXBH01009026.1 coordinate 17,617, forward strand.
AACACGGGAGAGCCCTGCGGGCTCCGTCCTTCGCCCCACGCCGGGTGCCACACGCTCCAGCCGCACGCATCCCCTCCGCAGCCACACCACGGTCCCTCGCACGCCCCGTGTGCCTTCGGAGACGGGATGGGATGGCCAGACCATGCTGGAGGCCGGCAGCACTGATTTTACACCTTGGAGCTATTTTGGAGCCAAACTCAGCCCTGATGCAAGCAGGAAGCGAAGTGAATTACACCAACCTGGGGTTATTTTGGGCCCTTCAGATTTAACTCTGCCTTGCCTGCAGACTCTTACACTCTCCAGACTTGTTGGTTGTATTATTTAGAGATGGTTTTTAGTCCCTCTGTGTTCCCAGGGAAAGCTCAAAATTTAAAAAAGTGAACAACAGAGTCAAGAAATGGGGAATTATTAAATGAATCAAGGAAATGTCTATATTGGTGAGGGCCAGTGTGGGAAGGGAAGGTTGTTCAATGGAAGGCGCGTTCCCAACCAGCTTCTCCCCATCGGTCACCCGTGTTTGGTGACTGCCAGCAGCCCAGACTCCCCGCTGGGAGAAGAGCCCACCTTTGCCAACAGATCAGCGCTGGCACAACCCAGAAAATGGCATCAGGAGCTTCCTACGGAGGTGCGCAGAGAGGGAGCCATCTTCAGGGATGCATCCAGCTCTGCGGGATCTGCAGGAGAGTGGCGTGGTCTTGACGTGAACGTGTTTTATTGTGCAGGCAGCTGGCTCAGACCTTTGCCTGGGCACGGGCACACAGACAGAGGCTGTTAAATAGCTCGCAGGAGGACACAAGCGTCGCTTGTTATCTGTTGGGGTTGAGTTGGAATCACAAGGGATGCTCTCTGCTATGAGGGGATCTCGCCTGCTTTCGGAAATAAGAGGGAGGTTTGTGCCAGGCGGTGGTTGCAGGAGGATGGAGAGGGTTTTCCTTGTGGTCTCAGAGCCCAGGCACCAAACCAAGAATGAAGAGAGTGGGACAGTGCAGTCACTCCTGCTGGATCCGCGCTGTGGCTGCTGGGAGCATCTCTGCCCCCTTCTCAGGCTTTGCAGGTGACAAACTCTTCCAAGAGGTTTTTCTATTGGTTTTTCTAAGCGTCACCACGTCCTTGCCTGCCCATGAGGTGCTCACACCAGATTTCTGCTTTCAAAATAATGCACAAAGAAAGACTGTGTTAAATATTACTCTCCCTTTATTTTCGTAGGCAGACAGAGGATTCAGAGCACCTGGGGTGGGATGTGCTGCTTGGAACAGAGATGGGAAAGCGGACAAGGCACAGGGATGCGCACGGGGAAGCGGGTGGCATGGGGAGGCTGCGGGGAGATGCAGCGAAGGGACCTGGGGGACGGGAGCGGGGAACACCCGCACGTGGTTTCCCACTCCAGAAGGGACCCAGCTGGAGGGCGCCCCACGCAGCCACCAGGCAGCAAATAGGCAAAAGCAGGCACTTTTTCACCCAGCACCTAATTAAACTGGACCTCGTTGCCGTAGGATATGACCTCAAAAAATAACCTGTAAAAGATTAAGATAAATGTACGCAGGACTGGCCTGTTCTGACTGGTTAAACATGATCCAGGACCTCCAGCTAAGGAAGTATGAAGTCACTGACCACCAGAAGCTGGGATAGGACTATTTCCTGCTTGCCTTCCTTCTTGTATTCCTTCCAACAGCCCAATTCTGCTGCTGACAAGGTCAGAGGCAAACCTGTGATTTGCTGCCTTAGGTGCTTAGAGTTTTAATGAAGGCACTAATTCCCCGTGCTTTACCTGATCCTTCACCATGAACTGAGATGCAGCTTCTCCCTTCCTGGAACAGAGAAAGCAGCTCCTGCTTTCTGCCCAGCGGGGAGCAGAGGGTAAAGAAGGGCCGGGGGAGTCTCCCCCTTGACACTCAGAGACAGCCCTGTATGAAGAAGCCTCTGGTTCCCAGGGCCTGTTGCAGACTCCGCGATTTAGTCTCTCGCAGACCTTGCACAAACCATCGCCGTCTCCTCCTGCCAACGCTTTGCGCCACTCGGAGAAAGGATTGCGACGTGAGATAAACACGTCTACCTGGCTGCGGAGCGCTGCCAAGCTTCTGCCAGCCACGAGGTAAAGCTGCAGGCTCAGCCCAAAAGCAAAACAGGAACCTTCTCTTCGTCTCCTTCCATTTTCACATCTCTTCAGAGTCAGGATTCCTGCAAGTAAGAAACGTTTGGTTTAAGAAGAGGTGCCTCCCTGCTCTGTGTCTGCTAAATTGGAAACCTCTGGGGACTCAGGGCAGCCCTTGCTGTGTCTGTGGCCTGCATCTAGGTGGGAGAGCCCTGGTTGTGCTGCTGAGAATAAGGTGATTTTTCTCTCTCCTGATTTAGACAGCTTATATTTTCACCTACAAGAAGGGGAGAATGAGAAAAGTCTCTGCTTGGCCCCTGCACATCCAGCAGCTCCTGCTGAGCTGCACAAGCCAAAGTCTCTGCAGGGTATACACAACTGCACCGAGAAGCGCATGTGACAGGTGACAGCACCGGGAGAACTTCCTTTAATTATTACTGTTATTGCTGTTACTATTAGCAATTAAGGCATTTGTTTTAAACCCGTCTGTATTCTCAAACAAGCACGAGGTGGTCAGATTGGCAAAGACTGTTGGGTTAACTGGTATGGCATCCTGCCTGGAGTAAAGATAATAGAGTGCCTGGGTGATTGCTCAACGATGATGGATTGGTGGGGAATTTCTCTTGGACCCTGAGACCAACCCTCTGGGGCCTGACAAGGCTTGTGCTCCTCCGGAGGCTGACTTGCACAAGTACCAGGGCCCCGATGTTGTAAAGAGCAGGTGTTTCAGACATTTGAGACTTCAACGCCACACCTTGCGTGGGGTGCGATCTGTCTTTGCCGTTGCTACTGATGCTTTTTGGTTGCCTGGAGCCCCTGCCCTTTACCTGGTGAAGAAACACAGATATTTACAGCTCTGCAGATGTGAATAAGAGTGGGTACATTGCTCCCGGTACGTTATACCGCAGCGATGGAGACGAATGCTTTCATTTGGCTGTGTAAAGCACATCCAGCTTTAGTATGTCTCCTGCTGCTGTTATTATTTCTTCCAGGCCGCGATTTGCTAAACAGCTTCCAAATCAAGCAGAGGACACGATTCCTGCCCTGTGGAGCCATGAGCAACAGGGATTATCTAACTGTTCAGCGTTAGCAAGTCTCCCAGGTCACCTGCCTGTGTTTTTATACCCGCAAGCAAGAAATTGCAGCCCTGGAGCTAAAGTCACGTACCAAAAGCAGAGGAGCTGGCAGCGGGACGGAGCCTGTCCGGGTGCTTCAGGGCCTTCCTGGACACAGGCAGAGCGATGCAGCAGGGCACCGCTGAGCCAAAATGCCCGGCTTCCCTTCCTGACTCGCCTTGTGAGAAGGGAGCAAAGTCATTTCGTCTCCTTCCACCCCAGGGCTCTGACTCACGCTCGCTGAGCAAACAGCAGCGGGGATGCGGGATGCCAGCGCTCCCACCTCACCCTCCCTGCCCCGGCTGCTCGTTACTGCCCCTCTGCCCACCGTCACGGCCCCACGCCAGCCAAGGCAAGAAATACAGACACGTGCCTCTGAGGCACAGCTTGTCCAAATGGGCCTTTTTTAAAAAGAAGTCCCTCGTCAGCAGCAGCTCAGGTGGAAGCCTCCATCCGAGGTGCCACAGGACAAGGCAGGCAGGACCAGCCGCAGGTTAAGCAACCGGATTCTCCCAGATTTGCCCCCCAGAGTCCCCACTTCCCCGTTTTGGTGGCACCAGCAGCAGAACTGCTTCCTCACCGTGGCTGGGGAGTACAGAGTTATAAAACATTCGCAGCTGGGCCCTGAGGCTGCAGTTCGGCTCCTGCCCCTTCCCCTGCCGCCTCTCAGCTCTCTCGGTGCAACACCCTCGGACCCCGCTGCCTGACAAGGGATGACACAGGAGCCGGGATGAGGATCTCCAAATTAAAGCATGTCCCATGTCATAGAGCCTGGGACGTTGCCTGGGATATGGGGTCTTGCAAGAGGGCATAAGTCCCAGGGGGCAGGAAAGGAACAGCTAAGGGGACAGGACGAGGACCAAACCTCCTCCGTGAGGTTTGCTTTCAGATCCTGGCGTAGAAGAGACACATCCGAGTGAGCCAAGGAGTCAGAGGTTAGAAGAAAGGAGGAGAGGAAGCAGCAAGTCTTAGCAAGGAGGTGAGGAGTCTGGGTGAAGCTTTGAGAGACAGAAGTCTCAAGTACAGGGAGGATTCGGGGAGTGTCTCTGTGTAAGTCTCACATGAGGCCCAGGGAGCGTCAACCCTGCCCTCCCTGGGCACCCCCACCAGGCCAGCCCACTCCCACGTCAGCATCCTCAGCATCCTCAGCATCCCAGGCCCTTCTGACCACAGGCAGGAGAATGTAACCATTAGGAGGAGCTGGGAAGGAGGACTCACCAGGAAATCAGCCTCTCTTTGTGACCTGAATGCTACTTATTGATGAATCAGGGAAGATGCGGATTCGTGACTTCCTCAGTTATTTATTCATTGTGTGGCACAGGATACACTGGTGATGCTTGGGCGCTTTGCTCATGCCAAGGATGACAGAGTTTTTGGGGTGGGAAAACTCATTCTTTTCAAAGACATTCATACAGGCCGGGCATCACGCATTTGGGCAATGATCTGTCTTATTTTCAAATCCACCCCTGCCACCTTCCCTGGCCAACACCGCACCTCACCTGCCTCCCTTGGCAGTGGGATGGGCAAGTCACCACTTGCTCCTCACTGAGATCCCCTGGGGAACTGGGCACCTTTCTTCAGCGTGCGAACTCCGTCTTCTGCTCGCACCGTCCGTTCAGGAGTTATGAGTGAATTAGAAGCAAATTTATCCCAGACTTCCTCGACGTGGAAACCACGGCGCAGCCATCCAGGGGGTAAGAGCAGCTCACTGGGGATTGCCCTCGATCTTCTGCTTCAAGCCACAACGTCTGTCCTCGAAAGGCAGACAGCCTTGACTTAGTTGCACATAACGGAGGCTCCACCATGTTGTAATATAAGCTGCTTCAGTGGTTAATTACCCTCTCATTTCAAAACACGTGTGGATTTGTGAGGCTTTTGTAAGCCCTGGCATCTTTAGGAGGTGTTGCACAGCTCAGGTCTCCCAGGTATGCTCCTTTTTATAGAAGCATCAACATAAAGGGCTCAGCTTCCCGAAGAGCCAGTCCCCAGGGTAGACCTGAATGTCACAGCTGTTTGACCCCTACTCTTCAGGGAGCACGTGGACAGGGACGGGGACACCTTGGATCTAGGTCTGACCCTGCCCTGTGATGCTGAATGTGGTGTCTCCCCTGCTCCAACAGGAAGAACTGACCCAATAATGAGCTTTTATGTTTAAAAAGGCAACACATTTCTTCTTTTCCCAACCCTACACGGGGGAAATAAATGTTGATTTTTGGGTAAAGTTTAATTGCTGGCAATTTTCTTGACATCCTGAACGGGATTCAGGAGGAAAATGTTTGCAAAGCAGTCACCCTAAAGTGTCCTGTTCAGCCAATTCTTTAACTAAATAACGAAATAAACCAGCTACAAGAAGTGTGATTTATTTTTTATAATAAAATTATGGGGGAAAGTTGAGAAGTGGCTCAAAAACGAGGCAGCATCAGCTTGCTGCATGTTTTTTTGGTGAAAACTGTTTTATTGGGTTTTAACCAGCTGTGTTAGGGAGGTTGTATGGATCAGTCCCTCCCCTGGGAAAAACAGGGTTAGGATTGGGGTGTGTGCGCCTGCGCAGGTAACCTGCCTAGGGGCACACTGATGATTTCAGACTGCATTTCTACCCGCTCTTCCAACCTTTCCAGTTCACGCTTCTCTGCCCTCCCTCTCTGCCCCTGCCCATTTGGGTGCACAGATATAAACTCTCCAGCCAATATGTTTCCTTTGGGGGACTGGCAGGTTTGCCCGGAGGGTGCTCATGGCTCTTGTCTCATCCCAACGCTTTCCCTAGAGACAGAGCAAGGGTATTTCCTGGCGGCTGCTCCCGGTGAGCTCACACCGTGGGCACTCCTTCAGCGCTAGAGCAGCAGGGCAGGTTACTGCTCCAGCTTTGCTAGAAACCTTGGAGCTCCCGACGCTTCGCCTCACCGCGTGGAAGTCGTGCTGGTCCATCCCAAGGGAACACAGGTAAGCCAGCCTGGGATGAGAGGCCAGCAGCCGCTGCGCGCTCTTGTCTCTGCTTTGATTTTCCTATTCTCTTTTTCTTCTTCTGTCTCATGTCTCCTCCATCCCTTCACCATCTCTCAACTGAGGTCTCTTCAGCTAGGAGATGGGATTTACCATCTTGGGTCTGATTCTTTTTTTACCCTACGCAACCGCCTGTATGGCTGTAAAAGCATAATGCAGAGCACCAGGGATCATCAGAGAGTCACCGTGGTGCAAATGAGCACATGGCAACCCAAGATCCCAAAGAGTCAGACCTCAAACCCATCTGCCTGCCATCTATTTTATTTTTCTTCTGTAGCTGTGATCTCACCTGCTCTGTGGAACCAGTCAGCCTGGATTAAAGGGAGGGCATCGTTAACTTGCAATTGTAAAAGAACAGCGGAGGTTTATCCACAAGACAGTTTATCTGGTTGGAGCAGGAGGTTACAGAAGAGCTTGTTTGTATTAGGTGTTTTCTCCCTTTGAACTTCGTCTTGGGAAGAGAAGCAGAGGAAGCTGTGGTACCTTCACACCACCACACACCTACAGTAACTGCTGAACTCAGCGGCGCTGCTCAGCTGACACCAGTGTAAACAGGGACTTGACTGTTTCTCCGCAAGAACATGATCAACTGATGAGTGGTTTTGAGATAAACTTCCCTTCCCTGCGTTAGACGCGTAGCTGAAAAGAAAGCTGTGTTTTCCACCCCTTACTACTGGTGCCTGGGGAGCTCAGAGATGCTGCTGAAGGGCTTGGTGTCACCCTGGTGCACACCTCTCTGCAGAGCTAGAGAGGCACAGCCGGATGGGTTGGTTCAACACTGCATCCAGGGACTTAACTGCTTAGCTCCAGGGAATTTCTGTGGCTCTTGTGTACCAAACGCCCAGCTGCTAGGGTTTGGATGGTGCTTCCAAACACCTCTAAGGTCAGCCCCCATCTACAGCTCCAAAGTCTCAAGGATTTGAAAGAAAACATGCCAAATAGGAAATCTGATCAGAATTTTTACTTTTTCAAATGCATAAAAAGAGGGCTGAGAAATGGTGCTCTCACTGAGGGTGGGAAATTCTTTAAGCACGGGGAGGAAAAACAGGCAAAAGTTTAGATTTTCTTTAGAATCCCACTTGTAACTGCAGCTTCTGCCACCGCCAGAGGCCAGGCTGGGGGGCCTGGCAGTGGAGAGCCCACTGAAGGTGTGAAGCTCAGATACCCATCACTGGGAAACTGGGACAGGGCTTGCATGGGAGCGTGTTCAAAGTGAAATCAATGCTTTTGCTCTGCACTCCCAGCACTCCGGTAATACCCAGGGTCTGGGCTGGTGCTCCAGGGCTGAGCTTGCATAAGGTGAGCTCCAGCCCTCAGGAAGATGCTGAGAAACGTCTAAGGAGCACAGAGCCAATGAGCAATAAATGCTGTGAAGAGCTGTCCACTCCCAAAAGGTAGTTTACAGGCCACAAAGTACAGGGAAGTCCTCTTGGCACAAAGATCTGAGTCATAAAGAAAGTGAAGGGAGAAGACAGAGTGACAAGGACGGGGCTGAAATGGGGAAGCATCATGTGGCAGCGATGACCCCTGATGAGAGATGTTAATGCCGTGGATGGGGCTGTTGCGACTGTTCCCAGGCTCAGCGTTCAAGAACATTTCCTAGGGTGATTTGTCACTCCTGTGTGGTGGGGAGAGAGGAGGAAAATATTCCGCGATATGATGCATGCTGAGAAGAGGATGAGTCTTTCGTAGCAGGGTAAGGATGCTGTGCTTGAGCAGGCTAGTGCAAGGCGAGCGCGTGTGTGTGAGAGAGGCAGGCGGGCAGAGAGCGCTTCTCCCCTTTGGGTGTGCGGCACACTCCTCCCCCGGTGCAAAACTAACCCCCTCCCTCTCCCTTTTGCTAAGGTGGCCCAACGATGCCGAGCATATTTTCCTACCAGAGCGCCGAAGTCGACTGGTGTGAAAGCAACTTTGAGCGCTCGACGGTCATTGCGGAGTACTACAACACCGTGAGTGCGGGCGCATCCGAAGGGCAGGCTGGGGCGCAAAGGCAGCCGGCTCCGGGCACCCAGGAGCTGCTTTTGGGAGACGAGACGGGACAACCTTGTTTTCTTTCCTCCTGCTCACTCCTTTGAACTTCCTGGTGTTGGAGGGTGCTGGTATGGGGAACATTTTCTGAGCTTCAGGTAAATCATGGGACTTTTATTGCTTCCAACTGCCAGTTGCTCGCAAAATGAGTTGGGGTCAGGGGTACTTCTGGCACGTGTGGGGCTGATTTCCCAGTGAGAAACCTCTGGTGGTGCTCCTTAGCCCAGATTTGTGAGATCCTGTTATTCCAGTCCTGCAGCTCTCCTGCCAGCTGGGGTAAGTCCCACACAGGGCTCATGTATTCCAGCTAAATGTACAGGAGTGGCAAAATGAGAGACAGCACTTGCGTGAACCGTGTCAGGCAGGTTGGGAATCCGGAACTCAAGACAGAGGAAAGCTGATGCATGAACCAGTTTCACCTCCTCTGATCCTTCATAATCTAGGCTCCATCCAGTGCCAGTCCCTTGAATGCAGCCTCCTGGCTTAAGCGCGGCTAGAAGCATCCTTATGTGTCTGCAGAGGACTCGGCAGATAACCGGTCTCTGCAAGCATGTCCTTCTCCCTTGGTGCAATTACAGGCTAGCAGGGGTGTGAGGCATGTGGATTTACAACCTTCCAAAGGCCTTGTTTACAACTTTTAGCAATTACTGTCTAACACTAGAAGTTCTTGTTCTCATGGAAATGTCTCACTCTCTTTTTTTTTTTTTTAAAGCATTTCCTGCTTTTAATAAATTGCCTATAACAACGATAATTCCCTCACCCGTGTCCCGCAGCTCCCCAGCTCTAATTGCCCAGGCAGGGTCTCAGAGGAGGGATGCTCGGGCTGCATATAGTCACTTCTCTTTGAGACAGTTAAACAAATAAAGATCTGCCAGTCCAGACCAAATCCTGCTTCTCTCTGGCATCCAACTGAATGTGTTGGTGCTGTTGCCTGTTTACTGGCACCGCATCCCTGTCGGATGGGCTCAGAGCTGTGGAGCAAGGCATAACTCGCAAGGAGGCACAGAAATCACTTATACTTGCATCAGCATTTCAAATGCAGCCGGTGATGCCAAAGGCCTCTGTGCTTTGGAGTGTCGCTGGCAACACTAGAGAGGGGCTGATTTCCACAAGGAGCAGGAAGTCTGAAAGTTATGTTTTTAATCAGAACTCATTCTGGGAGATAAATTTGCCTCACCTCCTAGTATAGTACATAGGCAGCATTTTTCAAATGTGTCTTTGGAGCTGGAATCCCATTTTCACAAGGCTCCTGATTTACACCCAGACTGTCAAAGTGGCTCAGGATCCCTAACACACACAGGGGTACCCCAGGAGTTCTCCACAAGGACTGAGTTACGTGTCTAACTTCTCTGCGGCACACTGCTAGACACCAGTTGGCATGCCCAGATGCGTAACTGTCTTTCTTAGGACCCAAAATCTTTCTTAGGACACAAAGCCCTCTCATTCCCATAAAATGTTAACTCTTAGCTGCATAGGTTGCTTTGTGGCACAGGTTTCTAAATTGCGTAGCTATTCCTGAAAATCTTACTCAGGTGCCTAGTTCTGGACTGAGGTCCCTACTGCCCACAGCCACCTCCCATGTCCCCATACTACATCACCTTTGCGGCACTGGGCTTGTCGGGATGAGTTTTCACTGGGCAGGACTCGGACGCGCTTTCCTCCAGGAGAGGAAGGCTTCTCCAATGCATGTTTCCGCACAGATGCAAACTAGTGTGATTCTGAGGAACACAGAGAGATGTGAGCAGAGCAAACCCTGCAGGATTTTTGCCAGTGATTAAACTAGCTCTTGTTCCTCCCTACATGTGAACACAGGGTACCACTTTCCCAGCAGAAAAAGAGCTTTTTTTGGTCCCTGCACTGATCTTTTCCTTGCCAGACTTGCTTTTACCAGTACACAGAGCTCAGCAGGGTGCCTGCGCGGGCGGAGGGTACCACTTCTGCAGTTTCTGTCCTAAGATGCGATTCCCATTTGGAGAAAGCAGCAGAGATCTAAACCTGCCTCAACAGCTGCCTGCATCAGGGCTGGCATGGGATCTCCTGTCCAAACCAGGGGAGACAAAAAAGCAAACCCTCCTAAAAGCTGCTGCTGTCTGAGTGTCTTACAACAGCCCCAAAGGCTGTGCCATGGTCAGGGCCAGACCTTGTAACTAAGGGTGGGCAGGAGCATCACTTACACAGGCATCACCTCTCCGTCGGTCTGCACATGCTGGCTGGCACTGCCTGGCTGTCACCCCTTGCTGCAGCACCAGGGGAGCCCTCTTCATGCTCTGGGCTCTCTCACAGGATCAGGCTCCTTGTGATGTGCCCTAAAGGGAGGACTGGAGAAATCGGGGCTGACTGAGGTATCCCTGCTGGCTGGCAGCATGTTGCGGATCCAGCTGGGGCTCAGGGCACTATCTCAGGTGGGATCCTAACAGCCCAGATCTCCTCTTCTCTCCTCCATTCATTGGTTTCCCATATTCAGATTGCATCCTCCCTGCAGCAAGCTTTATGGGCCTTATCTCACTAGCCTGCCCTGAGATAATTATATCAATATTGACTCCAGCGTCAGTTTGCCAGTGTTTTAGACTAGCTGGGAATCCAGCCAGCTCCTACCCAAGACTCCTGCACCACTAAAGCAGTAGGGCTTCCTAATGGAGCATCGTCTTCAACGTCGTCTTCCCAATGCTGCCCGGGGCTCACACCGGGTAGTTTTGTGCCAGCAGCAGCAATTTGCTGCTGAGAATTGCTCTGTGCCAGCCACATTCTCTCTCAGGTCTGCTTGGGTTGGATGTTTTTTATTAGAAATAAGGACTAAGGGTATGAGTAAAGAATGTAAACAGCACCTTTAAGTACCTAATAATACATGGTGGCTTGTGATTGGATGCAGTTCAGCAACAAAGCGCTAACTATTTATAGTGACGCAGTGACCCAGAAATTTACTGTCTTCTGGCTGTTCGTAGGAGAAGAGTATTGTCCTACATGAGGGTCATCAGTCAGGGACTCATCTTTCTACCCTCATTTCTTTCCTGAAGTGACTGATCCAGGATGCTGGTAACGACACCCAGATCCTCAGCAGCCTCTCTGGCAAAGCAGCAGGAGCTCTGACACTGCTGTATATCCAGAGATCCCAGATGCTTCATCAAGACTGGTGGAGATAAGCTCAACTGCAGGTGCAAATTACCTAGATACACCCAGAGAAGCACTCACTTTCAGAGTCTGTCAGAGCCATGGTGTGTGCCCCAGGCCTCCGCATGGGCTCAGTAACCCCGTGGCATCACAGACACATCACTTTCTTGCCTGCCCAGAAAGTCCCATGCAGGAGAACAGCGGGTCCTTGCCCAGCACTCTGCAAACACTAGACAAACTGCTGTTTCCTGCCCCAAAGCACTGGTGTGACACTGCGATGTCAGCACATGGAGCTTCATCTTCTGCTACACAGGTCTGGATATTAGGAACTTGCTATACAGGTCTGTAGAGCCTCTGAGGTATTCACTTCTGTCTTTGGCCCCGTGGGCTCTTCTGTCAGCTAAAGCTGGTTCGCCGACCTTTAAGTGAATGAATTCACTCCAACGAGTCTCACAGAAATCTCCTTTCACTGCAGAAAATGCCTGTCTTGAGTAAGGACCAGCACACGTCTTGGCTGCTGTTGCGCTGTTGCCATGCTTGCAGAGCCAGGCAGAGCTCTGCAAACCAGCATGTCCTGTCCCAAGCCGTATCGGAGGCTTGTTCTCACCCTGTTGTGGATGGAGATGCAAACGGGTTCTCTGCAGGGCTCTCCTGCAGAGAGAGAGGCTGCAAAATGCCGAGTTGCACAAACCCTGGGGCCTTTCCCATGATCGTGGTAATGCACCAGGATTACAGCCACATCGCTGATCCCAGTCTTGCTTTTCTCCTAGTGAAAGAAGCAAATGCCAGTATAGGCGGGCTTGGCTTAGGCACCCAGAGCAGTAACTCATGCTTGTTAGGAAGGGGGACATCGCTGTGAGCTCACACAGTGGAAAACCACAGAGCTGAGTCACTCTCACAGGTCAAATCGCACAGGCTCCATCACCACTCTCTTATTTCCCTGGCATCCCGGGCAGAGGGAGCTGGTGCCTCCTGGCCAGTACGACCCAGCTTGGCATAAGCCAAAGTCATGCCGGGGGGACTCAGCATGAGCAGAGACTCCGGAAAAACTTCCTAATGGAAGTGCTGGGAGGAAAACCCTCCTAACGACATTTGAGAAGGAGTTTGCCACATCCTAGAGGGAGGATATAAGACAGCACTTACAAATCAGGGCTTGGATCCGATGAGTGATGAAGACCCTGTGTCCCCCACAGATGAGGTTTTGTAGCAGCTCTCCCCTAAGCTCCGAGTTTGGCCACTCTGCAAGGAACCACTCTATCTTTTTGACCCTTTTGGCACAGTTCCCCTGATTAGCCCTCCCCTATGATATCTGATATTGCACACCTCATGCTGAATTAATGAAGTGATAACACTGCTATCATGTAATTAATGGCACTGTTGCAATGCCCACTGCAGCAGGGACGCAGAGCTCTCCATACGCAATCTCAGAGTCCCGCGTTTCCTCACTTTGACATGCATGCTGGCACTTGCACACTGTTGCCTTTTCTGCCAACATTTTCTCTTTTCTTGCTATCCCTGCTTGTCTTCCAAAAGCCTTCTTAACCATTTCACAGGAAAAGAAATATTTGCAACACAGTTGTTACTTTAACACACAGTTTGGTTTCTCAATCATTTCCAAACAGTTTGACCTCAAGTGTGCAAGTGGGACCAGCACTTCTCTTTTCACAGCTGGAACGGGAACAGGCCTGGATTTGGCTCTAAGCACCTACAGAAAACCAACACACTTGGCCTGAGAATTGCTGTTAATGGGAGCATCAACTTGTTTCATGAAAGCCTTACTGAAATTCAAGATTAATCTCCAGGTGTTAAAGGGAATAGAGACCTTACATTAAGCGTGAATCGTGTTTCCCTCTGGAATATGAGAGGGTGTGTTTCATGTATATGTCATGACAAGGTCCCTGTGATTTGCAGCCCCATTACCATAAACTCCGATCCCATTGGACATCACAAGCCAAGCGTCGATTTTGCCCTTTACCTGGTGCATGTACGGGCTGCCGAGGGGTGAGACTCCAGCTGCGGAGGTCAGATTCCAGGCTAGGGGTCTGGGACAGCATCTAGCTGGAAGATGAAAGGAAAAGGATTGTCAGGGCGAGATAAAAGTCACCCTGGTGGCTTGCCAAATGGCATTTTAGCAGATGGCTCTGCCTCGCTCTTCCAAACCCCCAAAGAGCTGTCTGGCAGGTAAAACACAGCACCACAGTCCCAACCTTTCCTGAGTAAAAAATATTTTCCCTGGGGAGGCTGTGCTTCCCTGCGATATCCCCTTACTTGGTTTGCCAAATCAGGTGAAAAAGCCTATAAGATAAGAACCTGTCAAGGATAAGGATTATTTCAAACTTCATTCCCCTGTAGCTGCAGGGTGGAGTGGGCCTGATCCAGCAGACAGGTCCAGGCTTTGGGCATTCATGGCTCCTCCCCAGCTCCCACATTTTGCCCATCAGCATCTGCCGTTCCGAAGCACTGGCACCTTCAACCGGCCCAGTACCATGCCCTCCTCCCCAGGCTAATCAAGTTCTGTCAATGAAGCCATTTTGCAGAGTTGGAAATCAGGGAAGAATAATTTTGCTGGATTCATTTGCTAGGTATGTTTAAAAGAGTTTTATGACTTCATGTAATTACTAGTGTCCAGAATACCTCCCCTCCCCAGGCCAGGTGGCTTCGCACATGACACTACAGGATGTCACCTCAGTCCTGTTCCCACCTACAAACGTCCTGCTTGTCCTGCTGCTCTCCACTACACCCACTGCCAGTTAATGACGGTTTTCCTGACGGTGGCTTGCTGTGGTACCCTAGCTCCTCACAGCCCCCCAGCCCCTCGCAGGGGGCTGTCTGCTAGCCAAAGGGGGCAGAAGCCATCCAGGGAGCTCTTGGCAGGTCTGGGTTGACAGGAGAGGGAGATGGCTGCAAACAGAAGAGCTTTGGCAGCTTGCTTGAAGACACTGGTTAGATGAAGCTAAACCATCATCCGAAAGGGGTACACCAGCTTATCCTGGGCTTGCTGGCCCCCGAAGTGCCTGCAGGGAGAGCCCGGATGTCTGCAGCCATCGCTGTCACAGCAATAGCTGTCCTTCCAGTTCCAGTCTCACTTCTCAAGAAACGCCTCTGCCCTCTCCCTGTGCCAAGAGTAATACCTGTCTTCGCGCGATGCTGTCCACTAGAGATCAGTATCCTCTTTGCACATGGAGGTACTGAGGCACATGGTGGGATGGGACTTGCCCAAGATCATGCAATAAGCTGCATATGCCTCTTGTTTTTCAGATTAGCAATGTAAGCTTCTTCGTCCTTTCTCCTGCCCTGCTCTACCTGAACCGTCAGTACCGTCAGCAGCGCGCCTTGCCCTTGTATTTCGTCTCTGGCCTGCTCTTCTGCGTAGGTGGGTGCCAAGGTTGTGACAAGACCGGAGAGGTTGCCAGAGTACCCGACTGTTCATTCATGGTACCTTTGGCTTTGGAAGCTGGTTCTTAGTGGCCAAAGCACGGGGGCAAGCTGGGGTGGGAAACCAAGCAGCCACGTCTGTTTGAAGCCCTGCAGCTCATGGTTCCTGCTGGCTGCAGATGCACAGCTTCCAGCCCAGTGAGTCTCCGTGGTGCTGTGTGGACTGACTCACTCAAGTGTCCATTAGCGCCAAGATCCATGCCCTGCCCTTCAGGAACTATGTGTCTTTAGGAATGGCCACCAAGAAATTCCCAGGCCGGACAGGCTTGTGCAAGGATGGAGCTTTGCTGATACAAGCTGTCCTTGCTCCTTGCAGGTATCTTCTCCATGTACTTTCACATGACCCTGAGCTACGTGGGACAACTCTTGGACGAGCTCTCCATCCTCTGGACACTGGCTGTGGCATATTCCTTTTGGTACCCAAGGGTTTACTTCCCCAGGTTCATCAAGAGCAGGTATGACTCAGAGGGACACAGTATTGCAGGCTCTGAGGGGAGGGCTGGGATATTGACATTGATGTGTGTGATCCACAGATCCCCCCACCAGCCCACAGCCAGCTCCCCTGCAAGGGGTCAGTGTTGAGGTTACTGCAGTTTGCTTTGGGACCAGACCCTCCATCACTCCGTGGTGGATGTGCTGACAGAGGAAGAGTCAAACACCCTCCCACGGGGAAGGACTGTGCTGGGCTCCTGCCAACTGGAGCTGCTTGTCTTTGTGAAACTGCAGAGGAAACTTAGCATGGAGAATTTAAAAATTAATTAGGAAATTAAATGTTCCCGAGCACTGACATACAATTACCCACGCTGTCAAACTGTCATAGCACCTCTTGCCATCCACAGAGAGCTTTCCCTGAAGGCTGGTGGGGTTTCCCATGGGACAAGCTGATCCAAGTTAACACCCCACATTTCAAAGGCAGTTTGCAGGAGGGCTGCCCGGGCTAGAGGAGCTCAGCAGAAAGGATGGGGAGACTGGGTGAGCATGGATTAGAATAAACAGGAACACAGCAGGGCTTTGCTCAAAGGATGGTCCCAGACTGCTTGCTGCAGCCCTCTAAGCCAGCCCAGTTAGGAGCCTTGCAAAGGCCTGCTCTGAGTCTGCTCTTCCCATGCCAAAGAGGAGGTCACCAGGAGTTCACTGTGGAGACATGGTCGGGGAGAGAGGAAGGGACTTGGGGAAGGATTTGCATGTGAAAGGCCCCTCTGAGCCCTATTGTTGTTCAGTCAGCCCAAGTCTGCATGTTTGCACGGCCGCTGCCTGCCACTGCTGGGACTCCTGCTTTGTAGCCCTTCCTTGTGCAAATGCCTTTGACTCTCCATGCTCTGGCATCACCACGAAAGTGCACGAGTTACCTTCCGGGCTGTGTTCCCCACTCCATCACAGACAAACTGGAGGGCTTTTGGCAAAGTACAGATAGAAACAGATACCTCAGCCTTCCTGCCAGGACTACTGCAGAGGCTGAGATCAGCCATGTGCAAACAGACCAGAGGTGCTGGAGAAGGTGTTTCCTCTCTCAGGCAACGAGCAGGACCTCTCCCATCCTTATCCTTCCATACTGTGAACCCTGGGGGCACTGACACTCACTCCCAATTCTCTTTAGGAAGCATTTCTTCTGGTTGAGTGGTATCACCACCGTGATCAGTACCTTGATGTCCTTCATCAAACCAGCATTCAATGCCTATGTGCTCAACTGCATCGCCTTCCACCTGCTGTACCTGACATGGCTTGAGCTGAAAAAGTAAGGAGGGAGCTGAGAGGGGTTATCTGCAGGTCCATTGCGCACTCCTGGCAGGCTCACATGTGGCTGTGACTCTTTGCCCAACAGTGAATGGAGGCCAAGGTTTCATCAGCCACATGTTGAACTATCAGCTCTGCAAAGAATTGGGGCAGACTGGGAGGGACCCAGGAAGAGGCACAGGCATGCCTGTGGGCAGTGGGGTACAAGAAGGACATCTGGGCCAGGTGCCATGCCGAATGGGGATAATCCAGGAGACAAGTGCATCTTCTTCTCCTCAGCTGCCAACTCTGCAGCTCTTTCCCCTTTGTGGGGGATTTGGGAACCAGTGTGGGGTTGGGAGAACCCCCCAGGCTCTGGGGAGAAAGACAGGAGTGCCCTGGCATCTCCTAGCATCATCCTCACCCACAGAAAGTCAGAAACCCCTTCTACAGTGCCACACCTCTCCAGTTCTTGTGATCTGATGAATACCCTCCAGAAGAAACTTGCTGGGTTTTGCTCTGTTGTATCACCATCTGCAGACATGAACCAGCCCTCTTTAAAACTCTCTTTCCTTCCAACATGATACTCCGCTCACTCTCTTTCACTGTGTCTTCCAGGTGCAATGACAAAAGGGTTCACCGGATGGCCGCAGTCATGGTCGTGTGGTGGGTACTGGCCATCAGCAGCTGGATAAGCGACAGGTGGCTCTGTGGGCTCTGGCAGGCAATCAACTTCCCCTACTTCCACAGCTTCTGGTAAGGGCTCCAGCATAGAGGCAGGAACCTCAGCCCAAACATTTCAGCAGCTGAAGGGCTACAGCTAAGGGAAGGTGGCAGCAGGGATGTGATACTGCACCAGGGAGCAGTCGCATCTCTGCCCAACCCTCTCCCCCTTTCCTCTGTCACTATTGATGCTGCTCCTCACCCTGGCCCCCGCCCAGACACTTGGCCCTAATCACTGCTTAGTATCCCTTACCTCCTCCGCACAAGCCAACTGGTGTTTTGCAAGTGAAATTGTTCTAAAAGTCCCTCCAGGTAAGCAGCTTTCTTTCAAAGGGCTGCTTCTGCTCCCGGGAAGCTGCATGAAGTGCAATGTTCTTTGAGTTAGACAAACTGAAAGATGGTGATTTGCTTGAGCAAGGCATTTCAGTGCCCGGCCAAGTATGTCTGTAAGTGCTGCACACTGTGTACTTCCTCACATCCATCCTCACAAATCACTGGGATGACTGGGACGGATACCCAGCGCTGCTGGGCTAAGCCAGGCAAGGTAGAATGGGTGCTTTGGTTTGGGGCTTAAGTCCCTTGTATCACCCCATCCCCTCTGCGCAAGTAATTAATCCAGCCCCGGCTCAGAAAGCTTTTCTAGGATCTCCCCATAAGCACAAACCTTGCAGGACCCACACTCCCTGCAGCCCTCATGCATCACAGACTTGGGACCTTTGCCTGCCATTACCACATCTCTTGCCTCTAGCCGCAGGGTGGCAATGCCAGCTGCACACCGCTACAAGGTGCAGGAGGAGCAGATGGAGTTACCCCTGTCCAACACATATTTTTTTGGTTTCCTTGCCAGGCATGTGCTGATAGCCATGTCCCTCCTATACTGCTGCCCGCTGGTCATCTACTTTGACGTCAACTACGAGATGCCATCGTTCAAGCCAAAGCTAGGATATTGGCCCAGCGAGTCTTGGCCTGTTGTGGTGCCTTACATTGCCCTGGAGAAACCCCACAAGCAGTGCTAGAGCTGGTTGCCCTCAGGCATCCCTTGGGCACGGGGTGTGTGATGCACACATGTGCATCTGTGCAGGGAACACCTCAGCTGCGCGCCTGTTCCTTGGACAAGGGCAATGTGGCTAGTGGATGGGGCAGGGAGCAGCTGAGCCTCGTGATGCCGGGCATGAAGCAGGGTGGGAGCCCACAGGTGCCTTGGAAGACTCTGCCCAGACTGGCGTCCGGGGAACTGAAGATCTCCTCCTCCAGCAGATCCCCACTGAGAAGGGGAGGGAGACGGTGCTTCTTCTATGTCTTCTGCATTAGTCAAGCAGCGGCACCCCTTGTTGACAAGGGCGCAGCGGAGAACACAGAAGCCAAACTGGTGACAGCTGGGTTTGTTGGGGCTGCTCTAATTATTATTATTAATTTTATTTATTGATGTATGTGGTCTTGCTCAGGAGAGCTGTGCATTAAAGCTATGGACACTGACTTGCACTGAGCCTCTTTCTTTCCCCTGTTATCTGCCAGTCACTCCCACAGGCAGGTTGGCCAAAGCTCTCTCTGACCTAGAAAGAGCTGTTTATAAAGAGAAATCCTCCTGGGTGACAGCCCAAAAGAGGTCCTGGGGTGCTCTACCCCAGGCTCTACCCGTTCTTCAGCCCCCAGCGGCCTTTGTTCCCCCCTGCTCTGACAGTTTCCCATGGCCGTGTGTCACTTGGAGACTCCTCTGCTTGCTGGAAGGGCTGGCTAGTGGCAGAGTGAGGTAAGGAGCCAATACATGAGGTAAACATGTCGGTACCTTTGCAAGAACAAAGAGAAGATGTAAAGCCTCAGAGAAAGACCATTGCTGTGCCACGGGTACAGAGCGATGCTTTCCAGGCTCTCCCCATAGCGTAACAGTGAAGAAGCTGCCCTCGTGGCTACAGGACGCGCTCCTGTTCTCCAAGCCTTGCTGCATCACAGTGAGGAGTTCAACCATGTCGTGGGTCTGGGTCCTCGCACAGCCAGCGGAGACTGCCTCTGGAGAGCACCAAGAGGCTGGCAGAGTGGGTTGCTGGCTCCCTGCAACGCAGACAGAACTAAGTAATGTCACTCCAGGGATCACCAGCTTTTTGGGCCCCCGTGAGTAAAGCAAAAGCAGAAGCACTCTGGGCTTAGCCTCCGTGGCAGCTGCCACGCAGCACCCATGCCATGGCCCTCCCATGGCCGCTGCTGCCTCGTGGGTCCCTCTGCAATGGTCCCCAAAGCCACTAGATGGCAAATTTGGCTCATGAACCCCGAGCAATATTTCATCTTGGGAAAGGGATGCCTTTGCTAGGACTGAACCCCCGGGCTGGATCCCCCTCCCCTCTCCATCCCCCAGCACTGGGGTCAAACACCTCTCTGCCAGCATGGCCACGGATGAGACACCTGCACAAGGTGCAGGACAAGGGTGACTCGCAGTCCCAGCCTTTGTACGCCCTTGAGTCCCCATGTCAATGCCCATCTCCTCCTTTTTTTGCCTCTCTGTCTCTCACACATGCCGTCACTCCTGCCTCTCCCTCCATCACCCTATCTCCCTTTCACTGACCCTCCCCATTTTGCTCCCTATTGCTCTCCCCCCACCTCCCCCCCGCTCCGGTCTCACCCCTTCTCTGGCCCATCACATTCTTCTACAGCCTATTAATAACTTCTGGGCAATTGCACTGGGTCCCCGCTGGGCTCGGCCTCACCGCGGGCACAGCCCCGCGCAGCCACTGAGCGCGCCGGCAGCAAGTTCAAAAGTGCAGCAGGGCTTTCACAGCCCCTCTCCCCGTCAGGGGGTGGAGGAGGCCGCTGGAAAAGAATAGGCCACGTTGCCAGGGAGCCTGGCACAGGAAAAGGGGGTCACCTTCACCTCTGACGGGACCGCCGGAGATGGACAGGCGCCAGCAGCCCCACGGGCTGGAGATGCGGGGAGAGCTGCGAAGGGATGGAGGCTGGATGAGGGCAAGGAGGGCTAATTGGCCACCTCCGGCCACGGAGCGGTGTGATGCTTGGCAGAGAAATCCAACAGCAAAATCCCCCGTGCAGTATGGTAATAAGGGAGGTGTCCTGGGCGCCGCTGCCTTGAGAACAATGTTGCTGCAGTTGAGTGACTGTAACAGGCCCCGATGACAGCCAGGGCCGTGTTAAAAATGCCTATTCAAGCAGATCAAGACATTGAGAGGCCTCGTGGGGATCTGAAACCCTCAGGGATTTCTGGATGAAGCCAGAAGCTGAATCCCCAGCCCTGGGAACCTGGGGGTGGGGGGGGTTGGGGGGGTGTAAAGAAAGAGAGAAAAGAAAAGAAACCCACAAAGCAGCAGCTTTAAAAGGATTGCAGTGCCTGAGGCGGGGCCTCCTGCTCCAAGCCGGGCTGTAGCCCAAGAAAGCGAAGCAGCCCCGACGCCGGTGTGTGACTGTGATCTGTGGTCCCCAGAGCTGCACAGGGTTAACTGAGCCTGGGGTCGCACCTCCAAAAGGTCCCTGAGCTGCTGGGGTTGCTCCGTCCTTCCTGCCAGGGAGCCACGGCTCCTGCTTGTGGGGCAGCGCTGGCAAACACACTGTAAAAATGAGTGGGGCTGTCAAAAGGACAAGTCAGGGAATTTTCTCCCTGAGCTGGAAGGGGTCCTGCAGAGATGACCAGCACTCTGAATGGGTAAAGCTGGGAGACCTCAGAGCGGGAAAGGCAGCGGTGTCCCCTTCTCAACTCCTCCAGGACATGGGGAGTTCTGACGGTACCTCCTGCGCCGGGACCCTTGGCCGTCAGAGTGCCTCTCCGCGTGTAACCAAAGTAACACAGGCAGGGCAGGAAGGGCTGCAAACCCCGCACGCGGGGATATAAGTTAAGACCAGTCAAAATTAAACCTTTCCTTATTTTTGCCAGATGAGCCCTAACCCGCATCATTTCCCTGGTTTTGGTTTGCCATGTGGCTGCCTCAACCACAAGAAACGAGGCAAGAGAAGGAGCAGGAATGAGGAAGAGGATAGAGGCTGCTGCTTTCAACTGCTGCCAGATTAAAGGGGTTGTGAAACAACAGCATCGGTTGAGTCCATTTGGTGCAATTGCAACACAAATGAAATAATAATGTTGATAACGCACCAGTCCCACAGCATCAAGGATTAATACTTACCTGTTCTGCTGCACCGAATTGCCTCCTGCTGTTACAGATTCACACTGCAGGATTTGGCTCGCAGACTGGAAACTTTTCAAGGCAGAGTGATTTATCTGTAAAGGACATTGCACACTCATGGATCTACATAAATAATGCAAAAGTAATTAATAATAACCCAGGACCTGCTCTTAACAACACCAGGAGAAGAAATTGCTTCACTGGAGTGTCTCTTACGCCTTTCGCAAAAGATATTTATTTGTTAACTGTCTCAAAGAGAAAGGAAGATAATAGTTTTGAAACACAGAATGGATTTCGCTAGGTCCTGGGATTTTATTGCCAGCCTGGCAATTTTTATGATTGATTTAAAGAACTCTCTGCTGGAGTCATGTTAAAACAACATCAATTCAGCTTTGATTTTTTTTCAACTTTAATCTTGGTCTGCAGTCAAAAGTTTGAAACCATGAACACTAAGGGCTAAGAAACCCAGGAAGGAAAGAGATAAGCTCCAAGAATTATTACCTCTAAAAGTCTCGTCCTTTCAACTCCAAGTGCTACTTTTGAGGTTTGACACAGGATTTCCAACTCAGGGGCCGGCACTTCTGTTACACCCACCTCACAACTGCCAGGAAAGCTGATTCTTTTTTTTTTTTTTTTTTTTTTTTTTTTTTTTTTTCCCACTGTTTTACCTACATCCTTGCTATCCACTTCTCATACAGACAAAATTAGCCATAGGTACCTAAACAAATGCCAGGATTTTCCAGCTACTGATGGTTGTTCTGGACAGAAGAAAGGTATCAGGTCCTGATTAGCTGGAAGTCTTATTTCAGTGAATAATCTGTCACCGTGTTTGCAGCAGTCAGGGTCTTGAGGTCCCTTGCCCATGTTTTTCTGTATGAGCTCACACGGTGGCTGCACACATTATCAGCCAGTTTTGACCAGCCATCACAGAGGAGATAGGGCTAAAAGTTGCTTCTCAGTGAGGAGAAGCACGGCCATTACAGGGCCAAATAAATCAGTTGATAAAAAATGTTTTTTAATCAAAAGACCAAATGATCTCTTCAGCTGTTTCTATAAAACCCCATGATTTTCTTCCACCTAGTAAGACATTCTCACTGCTGTTTCCAGAAGGAAAAGAAGCAGTTCACATTTGTCTGGCAAAGTGGTTCAAATAACTTCAATTCTCTAGTAATGGCTGCTATCGAAATACCTAAAATGGAAGGATCAATGTTTCTGTGCCTTCACTTTACGGCTCAGAACGTGGTTTCAATTAGGACTGTTCTCCACTTTTTATTTGTTCACTTCCTATGAACATTCAGTCACTTGGGTCCCCATTCATGAGCTCACTGAAACACACGCTTTTTTATAAACGTGTTTAAACATAAAACTGAATCGTGTTCTCCTGAAATGGCGCACTTAGTTTCAGTGTGTCAAATATTTAACAAAAGGCAAAGATCTATCATCTCAGATCCTGAAGTGTTCACCACAATAAACATTCAGTTGTGCATCGGGTTATAAAATTCACAATCTGCAATTGAAGCTGCATTGATTTAGATAGGCCTTCCATAAGAGACCAGCTGCCTCAGTTCACTAAAATGCTCAAGCATATGTTTAATTTTAAGAATATGAATAATTCCATTGATGTCAATGGCACTTGCTTACACTTAAGAATATATTTTGCTGGGCTAGAGCCAGAAATAGTGCCATGTAATTCCAATAAAGTGCAAACTGCAATATTTCTCTAAGTGCTTTCTGGGACCAATTTAAAAATTAATCAATGGAGACCTGTAATGCGAAAATGCAAAAATTAATATATGTGAGATTTTGCTGTTTACTATCCTAACATTGCCAAGTATTAACATCCACCAGAACACTGCCAAGTGCAATCGAAACCAAATCTGTGAAAGAGAGCAAAAATGGCAACAAGTTGAATTTGTTATTCACCATGAATCATCCTATCAGACTTAAAGATTTACTCATGTAACATTGAGTAACATTTACGATCCTTACAGAAAGACATGCATAAAGACAGGGTCTGACCCCATTTATACCATCCCCAACGCATACTAACTCTACCCAGCCCAGAGAGACATTCCAGTTTGAAGTGGATGCTTAAAAGAGAGAAGAGGATCTGCTCTGTAACAGCAGAAACGTGCCTTGGACAAGGATGACTTTTAATGACCAAAATATCATAGAGCAAAGGGCCGCTAAAAACGTGATTTTGCTCTGCTGCTTGCTGTGCCGTACCTCCCACAAAACTCCATGAATTGCCCTGTTATGAGGAACCGATGAAAATTTGCAGGCATCAAACACTCTAGTAATTTGTATTTATTCTTATAGCTTTACACATCACGAGTCCAACAGTACTGACGTTGCCGGTGACCTACGTGGACTTGGGACATTCCCCTTACTCCCCTACGATGGTATCATCATATAAATAGCTACATATCCATATGCAAATGATTGCTGTTTTCAAGCTGTTCACGAGTGACCTTATACACTGCCCATACGGTACAGTAATATGTTTTCCGCATATGTCAGATGTTTCATGACACATTTCACGCATATATTTAAAATAGATTTCATAGCATATAAAAATGCGCAGGCAATGGAAGAAAATGGCCTGCATCTGCAATGTTTACATAATGCATTTCAAAACTGCATGAAACGCGTCCAAATTGATTGTATTCTTCATCTATCTAAAATATTGATGGCATATAAAATGTATGTGTAATGGATTCACTCATGAGCATGTATTACATGCCTTGTTTTGATGCCTGAGTAACAAAGGGAAAGAATTTGTTACAGCTCTGCCTCCACGGTGGAGCTACAGAGACAATTCGCAATTCTCCTCGTGTTGGTCGAAACGGTATTTGTCGCATGTGTACGTCGCTTTATATTCCAACCTGACTCCCTCGAAACTGCCTTAGCTGGGCCTTTTTGCAACAAAATCAAGCCCCAAGGCGTTTGAGAGGTGCCACACTGCTGAGATATGGCTTTGCTGCAATCAGGTGCTCTATTGTCTCACAGGTAGCGATACGAGCGACAAGGATTAAGTTTCAGTGGGACAAATTTCAGCGCGGTAGGGCCAGCCAAATTCCCTGAGTCACAGGCAAGTTTGAATAACCCATACCGCAGCGTGGGGGATTATCTGAACTGCTATCATACCTGAGATAGACAGATCAGAGGTGGTTTGCATACATTTATGTATGTGGCAACCCCACCTCCAGTTGCTGTATAGACAGGTGCAAACTCATTTTGTATCATTCCATCAAAACAGCTCAGTTTTGCTGGAATCTGTTGTGAGAACAGCTGACCCAGAATACACAATAAAATCAGGAATTCATACTAATTTGAATCTTACATGCTCTGAAACGCTGCTCCGCCAGCTCTGAGATGTCTCACAATCTGCTCTGAGTATAGAGAGGATCAAACCACCAGGCTGGGTATCTGCTGATGTTGGAGTTGGCCAGTTGCTCTGAAAACCACCATTTTTTTTTTTTTACTGGGGGTTGTAAATAGCAGAAATACCAGTCCCAAGAGGAAAAGGCATCACACAATGTGAGCCAGAGCTCAGGATGCTCAGAAACATGCTAAGCATGAGTGTGCAGCCACTGGACTGCTACGTTAGAGCCCCAGGAAACTCCAAACACTGGGAATGCCTTGGGAGAGGTTATATCTAAGTGTATTTGTCTGGGGTGGTAATTCCTACTTGCTTTTTGCATTGTTTTCGATACAGAAAACAATTCAGAGCAGGCTTTTTGGTACTGCTCAGACTCCCCTACTGAACTCCTCCTGTCATGTCCCATTTTTCAAGCTATTTTTCCCCCATCTGGTATGTTTCAGTGGCCTGAAGGTTATCCCGTCTAGGTTGACAGTCACCAGCCCCCCTCTCTGAGCCTGCAGATGAGCACCTTTCAATGACTTTGTCATCAACCAAAAGAAGCCCCGTGCAAAGCAGACACAAATTTCAGCAGTGAATCTCACTGCCTCCTATTGACTGTGATTGTGTTTGCTCCAACGGGCACATAAGGTGCCTGGGCCCGTCTTCTCCAGCCTGCACTTCTGCCAGCAGCTGGTATTCAGTGTTGGACAAATCCAGGCTGTGAAATGCTCGTCGCGGCAGGTCCAGCCGGCGGGTTTGGCACGACACAGCCCGTTACATCACTTGGCCAAAGCTGACCTCTTGTCTGTTAGAGTACCAGAGAAAGGTGCTGTCATCCGACAGCTGCTCAATAGCCAGGCGAAATGAATTGATAGGTGTCGATTCAGGCTGCAGTGGACCAGTAGCTACATTATAATGCCAACCTCACCTTTGGTGTTAATGAGGCCCCTTCATTAACAGCCTTGAGCAGAGGGGTCAAGGACTGAATAGAGACAGACTCCTTTCTCACCCAGAAAGCTGGTCCTTCTCATTCAGAATTGAAGCACGTTGGCGGGGCAGTTTGAGGACGCTTGTGCTGCCCATGCTGCATCTGCAAGGGACGTGACGTATTTGTGACTATTCATCTGTGTCTTTTCACCAGCACTAAATACACAGAAAGAATAAAATAAATTCTCATTGTGTTCCAGCTTACTAAGAAAATTTTCCCTTCTTCCTTCTGGTTTGGAGGGCTATTGTACATTAAAAGCCTTTTGCATTTTTCAGTAGCTATAGTATGCTATAATTTAGATTTTCCTCAGGCACAAAAGAACTTAGTTAAGCTAAACTGTTTTGCAGTGTGGGGTTTTTTTTCTACTAAGTCCTTCATTAATAAGTGAACTAAAGAATTTCCAAGCTGTCCATAATTTTTCCCAGATGCAGCTAGTAGTTGCTAGGAGTATCTTTTTGGCAATCAGAGTTTTTGGCTATTAAAAATCTGGACTTTTGCTATACTATCCTGGTGTTAAATATGTGCTGTGAATACTGTAGTGTGAATTGGAGAAGGAGGGCAAGGCAGAGAACAGGCAAAGCAAAAATCATTTTTAGAAGAATAAATATTGCTAGGATGAACAGCTGATACGAACGAACACGCTTCCCTGCAGGGATCCCTATGCTGATTAGCAAACCAGGAGCCCTGCTACACCAGCACGAGCATCGCTGCAGAGCTAACTCCGTCCTTCTCACTCACAGCTTCTCTCTCTGTCGCTACCTGCCCTGTTTTCTCTCTGACAGCCAGCACGGACAAGCCCTGCCGTGAGCCTACGCCACGAGCTGAAGACAACAAAGGCCACAGCCAGCCATACTCAAACCCAGCTCCCCTCGGTGCCACTAGAGAAACTCTCTTGACTTCAGGTTCAGGATGTTTTCTGAGGCTGCAAGTAAGGACTGTTGTTGGCAAAGCCAGGGTAAGAGAAAGATACCTGTCCCTTATTACCTAAAGTATCACAGTTCCTTGTTTCAACTGCAGGTATGTTCATCTTGGAAATGCCACGGAGTATTTGGCACATCGGATGTGCTTCATGAGAGTAGACCAAGATCACTATAATCATTTTGCAGCTGGTAAGAGAAGGCGGTGAAGCGATTTGCACAAGTCCAGGAGAGAACTTAGTGGTCTTTCCTCTCAGTCATGTTGCATACGGACACAAAGTGGAGGCATATATTTTCTGAGAGAAAACCTGCTCAAATGTGAGATTTGTGTCTGAATCTTTAGGTCCACGGGACTATTAGGAGATCATAATTTTTCTACACTGCCTGACTCTTTAAGTGCTGGAGACAGCTTTGCTTGTTGGCTGGCTGGTGTCCAAGACCCTCAAAGCACAGACAGACCACAAAACTCATGGTCTTCAGTTCAGAGTGGAAAAAGGGAAGATGCAACCAAATGAGTAATGAGAAAATAATAATGAATGACAACAAACAGTGAAACAAACTTGTTTCTCCAGGTATAGGAAGAGCAATCCGCAAACACAGATGATATAAATTGATGATGGGGGTCTTATAGCAGACATACAGCCAACCATGCCGAGGAGTGACGCTAAGCCTACAGGAAAGTACTTTTGATGCAATATGAGAGATGGTGCTTGGGGGCTGGCAAGTAAGTAATTTGGGCATCTTGGGTTGCATGGCAATTGGGATCATCGTCTGAGGGGTTGTGTGTGTTTTCAGGGGTTCAATGTTGTGTTCCTGCAGAGAGGGGGAGCAGAGGAGAAGGAAGGAGAGGTGCAGTTGTGATGGCTCTTGCCTGCTCCCCAGGCAGAGCCTCGGAAAAGCTCTGGGGCTCTGTCACAGCTCAGTGCCTGCCGGCCAGTCCTCTCCCAGGAGGTGTCTGTGGATGTCCCAGCGAGGGCTGCGCTGTCCTAACTCACACTTGACATGACTTTCCCCACTGAAGCACTAGGACTCATCCCTTTCCAAAGACCCCAGTTGTTGCCTCCTTCGCTCATGCTCCCCAAGACCAGCGAGGTTTGGCCTGTACAGCAGCCATGGTGTGCACAGGCAGGAACGAAAAAGATGTGTTGCACCTTTCCCAGACTTAGGTTAGCTTGTGCTGGTGGAAACACCCCAAAAATCTTTCCCATCCCTGGCTTTACCTGGCCCAGGCAGGGACAAGTGCAGTGCAAAGTTTTTTTTCCACTTTATTTTCCACCATCCCTGACTCTCAGGGGACAGAACCAGCCCTTGGCGTAGTCCTCTACCATGGGCCAAGCCAGATTAAACACACACCTTCCAGTCCAAGGCAGAGATCTTTGAAGCAAGACTCTGGAAAGAAAAATAAAAAGCCCAAACAAAAATTAGGGAGAGCTGTCATGTTTCATTTGCATATTTGAATATGCAAATAAGATCTGTGTCTTATCCATTGGCACTGGCCCTACTGTAGATGGCAGCAACACAGCAGATCTCTGCCAGCATACAGTGCCACAAAGAAAGACGCTAATTGGATTTGCAGACGCTTATTGCAGAACCCAGAAGTTGCTGGAATAGATATAAAGAAACAGGAGCTCAGCCCACGGCTGCCTTGGGTGCGAAGGCGCTCAGCTGACAGCTCGTTAGCTTGAGATGGCCCTGCAAAATTAGAAGTTTGGAGGAGCCTGGATGGCTGCTGGCTGCACCTTCCCCAGCACTACCCAGCACCTGAAACTCGCAACACACTCCCATGGAGCCTGGCAAATTTTCTACCCTTGGCTGTGGGGTTTTTTTCAGAACTTGAAAAGCAAATCAGGGCTAAGCTTGATCATTCCTTGGGATGGAAACTGTTCAAAACTGGCAACTACTAGTGGAGCAAAGGCTGTTTATAGGAATTTCTCTCCTTCTGTATTTTTGCAGTTGAATGTAGGGAGCTACCCCAGCACATTCTAAATAAAACCGCTCGCACTACTTGTCCTAGCACAGAGCCCTGGGGTGCTGGCTTGGAGCAGGCGTCGATATAATGAAATGCTTACTCTGAATGGGGCACCCCAACTTCTTCAGTATAGTTTAATGTCCATGTACTTAGTCCGAGGTGCCACGGAAGCTGAGGTACCTGACTCAGGCTTTCCCATCCCTGATGGGGAAGTTCTTGCTCAGATCCCACCCCAGGTGGGAGCAGCTGGAAGCTGGAGGAGCGACTTGTGTCCAAACCAGCAGAAGTACACGTGGTTGTGCTGAAGTGGGAGCGCAGTCTGGGTCCTGCACTGGGAGAGCACAAAAACAACCATTAGCACCAGGCCGGGCAAAACTAAAGGCACAGAAAAATTGTCGCCCATGGGAATTAAAATAAAAAGCAAATTCTACTGATGTTTCAGAGGAAGTAACAGACAATTTTTTCAGGAAAGGGAAAAGTTCAGGGTCTCGTGTGTCTAAACAATATCTCTTGCACAAGGAGGAAATTCAACAGAGCAAGAGTGGAGTTAAACTTGGGAGATGGAGACATTTCCAGAAAAGTTTCAGGCCTGGGAGCACGTAACCCCCAAGGACTGCGATGAGGCTGTGAGTGAATAGCCAGGACTGAGAGTTAGAAAATAAAAGATTTAGACCTAAGAGTCACGTGCATGGGAATAATGTCCACAATTAAAGATATCAATGAGAACTCCCAGAGAAAGAGGCCCTGTCTCAATGGAGAAGAAAAGAGACTGTCCAAGGAGATGTCTCTTGGGACTGCATCAGACAGAAACATGGAAAATTAAAACTGGGGCACTTAAAAGAATCCAAATCAGGCTCTTTTTTGTTGTTGTTGTTGTTAACTGAAGCGATTAAGCATTTTGCTTTACTAATATCCTCTATCAGGTTGATGAGGTAAACTGGCTCTTTAGAATGATTTGGGAACCGATTAATCCTTGCCTGTGGCTATCGGTTAGCGACACACACAGCGTTATTGGCTAACACGCATTTTTCTGCTGCCTTGCAGAGATCAACAAACCATTCTCAAATAAGAAAGTTGCACGGAGGAAAAAAAAAAATAAAATAAATTCTGCCTTGCATCGAAAATTTGCGCAAACAGTCACCAATTGCACTTGTAGCGGCAGTCCCGCGGTAATTTAAGGCTGGCAAAACTGAGCGCGATAACTTGTCATGTGGAGCTCGAAGAAAAAGGTAAACAAAACCCCACTTTTGAGATGCAAATGCCACGCTCGGAGTCGGCGGCGGTGCTGAGAAAACCGCCTTTGCGGGGCGGGCGGCTTTTACCGCTGCCCCCGCCGCAGCCGGGACAGTGACCTCCGGGCCCGTCCCCCCGGCTGAGCCCGCGGCCGATAACCACCGCTCCACCGAAGGAATCCCCGCGCCCATTTGCATTGCAAATACCCCCCCGCTACAGACCAGAAAACGAGATATTGTTTCCCCCGCCGCGGTCTCCCCCATGGCGGCGCGGCCGGGGAAGGCGGCGGGCGGCCTGCGGGGCCCGGAGCGGCGGCGGCCGGAGGGGGCTAAGGGGAGAGCGGGGGGGAAAGGCGGGAACGTGAGAGGAACTGCGGGGCAACGAGGGAAGGTGAGGGACAAAGAGGAGAAATGAGGGAGAGCGAGGGGGGAAATGGAAGAAACTGAGGGGGAAACGAGGGGAGACCGATGGGGGAACCGAACCTGAGAGAAAATGGGGGAGACTGAGGGGAAAAATGAGATGAACAGAGAAAAATGAGAGAAACTGAGGGAAAAGTGAGGGAGACTGAGGGGGGAATGAAACTGAGGGAAAACGAGAGAAACTGAGGGAAAGTGAGGGAGACTGAGGGGAAAAATGAGATAATTGGAGCAAAATGAGAGGGAAATGTG
>VXBH01009026.1:49943-70959 GCA_013400035.1 Rynchops niger
GCATTTCCCGCAAATTCCTGCCTGGGCTTATTTACGGGGAGGGGTGGTGCCGGCGTTGCTACCCCCATCAGCCGCGGTGCAAAGGGTTAATGCCACCGAGAGAGTTATTACCGCTGCGGGGAGGCGGGGGGAAGCCGCCCGGTAGCGGCCGGGTTGCTGCGGTGCTGCAGCAGGCGGGGATGGATGCTGGAAGTTTACCTGAGGTGATCTAGAGCAGGCTGGCTCAGGCCTTTTGTGTGCGAGTGCGTGCGAGCTGGTAACAGGTTACCTACGAGCCTGAGGTTCGGGAGGTGAGCCCCGCTATCCTTTGAATAATCGTCCAAAGGAGAGCGAATGGAAGCTGGTTATGGCTTTCAGGCAATTAGCACATCAAACAAAAAAAAAACCCCAGAGCAGCCTTCAGAATGTTTATTGAGAAGTTGAAAAGTAGAATCCTTTGTATTATTACAAATTGTTTGAACAGGATCCTGATTTCCCTTTGTTGAGAGACACGCTTTGAAAAAAAAAAAAACCCTCCATTTTCAGTGGAGCAACTTTGCATGTTTGTTATGTTAGGAGATCTTATTTTCAAATGTGTTTCAACTTCTGTCTTAATTCATAGCGATTGTTAATTGGACCGATATGCGAGGAGTATAGCAAGTACAACTTTCACTCTCAGTTAAACAGTTCTCTTTTATGTTTAATTTTGTTCTCTTCTACACAGTCCCATCTGTTTCTCAGCTAAAATTTCTCAGCCGTTTCAACTAGAAAGGCAAATTCTCTAGACTGACAGTCATTTGCACTTCTCTGGAGAGGGGTAGTAACTGGCAACAGTAGCACAATTTAAAGGGTAATTATGGAATCGATAACGTGAAGCTGGTGAACAGACTGGCTCAGTTGATGTGAATGCTTGCCTGAACGCTGTGGGAAGTATCCCAGATAAAGCAGGCCTGCAAGCACCCTCCTATGTGAGCTTGGGATTTAGGCAGACTGTCTCCACATAATGCTCTTCCACCGTAGGAGAGATTGCCCTGCTTCAAGTGAAACACACCTTGTCTTTTTTTCTTATTCCTTAATACGACATGAAAGAACAGACGGCTATGTACCTTCATTTTTAGCGCAGGAGCGAGGTGGAGCCAGTGTAGATAAGCCCTAAAGTGCAGAACGGAAAAAAATGGCCTGCCAAGAGAACTTGCAGAGGAAGGTAACATAGAAATGTGGTAGTAATACAGGTGAAGGAATTAATTAGACGAGTTTGTCCCTGAGTCTTAGAATTGATGTGTTGGATGGCAGATGAAGGTATTTTACTATAAAGATAATTGCCTGAAAGAGTGTGTTAAGGCTTATAGTTTAAACTGGACTGCAATTTGGGAGGTTGAGCTTTGATGCGTGGTGCTCTCTAGTCCTGTTGTGTGATCTTTTTACAAAGGAAAGAATACCGAGATTGAGTGATTTACT
The DNA here is from genome assembly GCA_013400035.1 of Rynchops niger. NCBI lineage: Eukaryota > Metazoa > Chordata > Aves > Charadriiformes > Laridae > Rynchops > Rynchops niger. The sequence goes on from VXBH01009026.1 coordinate 51,381, forward strand.
CTTTCTCAGAAGGTATTAACCATGATCTGAAAATCACTTTCCCATATAACGTCAGGTTGGATATGCGAAGTATTTTTTGAGCATTAATCACGGTCATACTCCTCATTGTAGTTCCTCAATGGGAAAATGAGGATAATACTTTTCCTAAACAATTGTCTAGAGCTTGTGAAGCTTTCTCTTTCCATGTTCATTGTCTAACATCATGCCCTGGGTTTGGCTGTGTGTCCACCTGTAATATAGGAAATGACAAACAATGTTGCCTCTCCCAATGGTAATTGAGAACTGTCAGAAAGGACAAGACGCTTATTTTCAAGCCTTAGGTCAAGAAAGGGGTAAGGACTAAAAACTGCCCCATTTTTATAACTTCCAGTTGCTGAAGCTGGATTTTGTTGGGTTTAGTTTGAGAATGCTGTGCTGCTGGTCTAGTTTGTATAACATATACATACAAAATTAGTAAGTAGTCGGATACCTCAGGTGTTATTCCCCATCTCTACAAACCTTGCCCTAAGATTTGCTTGCTTTAACTTGTGCCTGAATCGCGTTTGCCTTCCCTCTCTTATATCTAATTTGTTTGCTTTCTTCTGACTGTGAAGTCTGCAGTATTGTGTGGATCTTCACAATTAATTTAATCTGTTTTTTAAGACATTTAATGGGATTTTTGTGCTTTGAATGAGACATTGAATGCAGCTTCTCTGTTAACCTATGATTAGAGTAGGATTCGGGAGTGCAAATCAGAATTAGGTCATTTTAGTGTTGGATATTGTGCCGGCATGCTGTATGTTAGACTTGGTCTTTGAAAGTGCATTAATAAAATACATCTAAAAGAATACAGGGAGCATCATTGCTGTATTCTAATGGATTACATATTCCAGAGAATGTCATAAACCACCAATTCATGATCTGATTTTTCCTGTTTTAAGTTTTCTGTCAGTACTGTGAATTCTGTAAGCTGTGAACATCAAGTTCTGTCTCTGACACTTTCTAGAAATAAAGATTCTGCAATTAGGACTTTGCTGACAATGTAGTTAAGTGAGGCAGATAAACCTATCCCTCTTCTAAAGCTGTTTTCTCTGCAATGCTAATATTAGGAAGAAGATAGGTACGAAATGGTGCTAGGAGCTATTTTTATGATAGCTTTTCTGTTGACAACACTGTAGTTTTCAGAATTAAACTAATCTCTCTGTGGAGGCTGTTCTATTCCTCCCCTGCGGTGATCTAGCGTCTTCTGTCTGTGGGGCTCAGCATTATGTGTAACATGTAAGCTGTTTCATTTTGCTTATGGTCTTACCTCTGTCCTAAAACAGTGCACGGTTCAAGTAAAATTGGAGCTGGGGCACCGAGCCCAACTGCGGAAAAAGCCCACCACCGAAGGGTTCACTCATGACTGGATGGTGTTTGTCCGTGGTCCGGAGCAGTGTGACATCCAGCATTTTGTGGAAAGGGTGGTCTTCCGGCTACATGAGAGCTTCCCAAAACCCAAGCGAGGTGAGTGTAATTTTGAAGATGCATTATTAGGTCTTCTTTCTATGTAAAAGCATTGTGCAAGTCTGTGTTGTCTTGGACTGTCACTTTTCTGTAAAATACCTCCTTAAAGAGGAGCAAAATATACATTGCATGCAGTTCAGCTTTAACCTTTACCGTCTTTGTCTGAGGAAGGTCAGGGAGAATGGGACCTTTCTTCTGATGAAAGGGCTGGAGGTGAGATCCTTTCTCCTCTTATTTAAGCATTAGTACATGCAGGTTCTCAAGATCCTTAGTGACAGCAGAAGATAATTCATGTTCTGAAATTGAAAAGATGGGTTTGATTTGTTAATATTTGCCAAGAAAAGCTGGAAGCATGTGATTGCTGAGATGCTCAAGTACTGGGCTTGTATACATAGTGGAGTATGTAGAGTTTTGCATTGGTTATTAAGTAGCCATAAGGATTCCGACAAATTCTGGTCTCAGGTGCCAGTTCAGGTAGTGTGGGAACCCAGCAGAAATCAACGATGCCAAAGGGCTGATGGTCTGTTTGCCCCTGGCTGTATGTTCCAGCTGCAAGCACTGTGCAGTCAGCATGGTTGGGGACGGTATATGACTTGTACTGTTATTTTCTGCTGGATCTGTTCTTTGCTCTTTCTGACTGTGCAGCAACATGAACCTTGTTCTTGGCATGGGGCAGCAGGAACGCATGGTTGAGGTGGAGGAGCAGGAATTGCCCTTTTCGGCAGCAGCGCAGAGGTAGATCTGCTTAAGATTATGTAACTGCATCTGCGGTGTTACTGTTATGTAGTGTTACAAGGAATGCTGGCTGGCAAGGAGTATTGCTTTAAATTACTTCGTAATGCGCATTCTTCAAAATATTTCTTTGGAAGACTTCTGGTCACACAGGATGTCTTAGGACTACCAGCTACATTGGTTCTTTGTGAGAGTCCACAGTGGAAAGTAACTCAAAGGTGTTCAGCTTGTAAGGGTGTGATTGTAGTCTGTATGTTAATGATACCTCCTTCAAATTGATGTAGTAAAACTGATGTATGATAAACAAGTGCAGTACTGAGCTGAAAGCTAATTTGTAGAATGAAAGTTACAATCTGCTGTGCTACAGTTCTTGTCATCTGGTGTAATTACTTTATTACAAACAACTGTGTTGGGATAGTACGTGGTCTTTGCTCGGTTGGTTGCCATATCACCTACCTTTAAAGAGACAGTTTTTTCCGATCTGTAGGTTTTGCATGCTTTCTTGAGCTTGCTCATAATGCCAGCTTGCTTTTGACCAAAGTGTGTCTGGGTTGTACATAAACGGTATGGCAGATGCATACTATCTGTAGATTTGTTTGAATGATTTCTTCAGATGATTCGCTCTTACTTGGAGCAAAATCTACTGGTGAAGGTAGGCTTGGGCTGCTAGCAGATTGCCTGTGTAGTAATTTTAATTTGTTAGAATAGAGCGGCAAAGGAACAAAGGCTGCTTGGCAGATAGTCTTAAGATTCCTGTTGCCATATTGGCAATGTTCTTTGGTTTTGGGTTTTTTCCCCTAAATGATGGGGTTCTTGTATGAAATTCAAGTTAAAGCAAGTCTAGAGATTTTGATTATTTTTATATGTGCTTTTTATTCACAGTTGAATTTTGAGTGCTGCTTTCTAGCACCTTAATGATGGTAGGAGTACTTAGAGCTGGGGATAACATATCTACATTAAAGGAAAATACTTTGTGTGCTTTTTAGGTTTGAGGTACTGTTTCCTAATCATATTAATTACTTGGAATTCTTTAGAGAAAGTAAAAAGATTTGCACTGAATTCCTCTAATTACTTAATTGACTTTATTTTCATATATTGTAGTGCATATAAATTATATGCAAGCGCATCCGGTTCCTGAGAGGGAGAATATCTGTATTGGTCTCTTGTTTCTTCTGGCAGCTGCTGTGTATAACTGTCATGGCCAAACAAATGATCCTAGAATCCTTCAGGTCGGCTATCACTCTACTGAAATGTGGTGGTAGATGGTAGGAAGGGTTTAGTCTCATGAAGATACTAACAGGTAGAGGGCTGGGGGAACTGAGGCAGGAAGCATGTAGATTAATTTCTTAGAAGCGATAAACTTTTGTAGTCGGTGTTTCTGCAGTAGGCAGCACTGTGACCTTAGCGGCAAACTGTGTAACCTTTCTCCATTTCCTTGTGCGTGCAATAAATAGCAGCATTTACCTGCCCTTCAGGTTTGTTACCAGGTTTGGAGGAAGCAGCTTGTAGTGTGGCTGTTACGTAATTGCGAAGATTGAGCGTTGCAGGAGAGCATTTCAAGGGGAAAAAAAATAATCCACTCATGGATTTTGATTAATAAATATTGGCATCAAAGTAAATTTTACCTTTCCGTACTGTTTAAATTTCCACCTTTTGGGTCTTTGCCTTTTTATGCAAGACAGCTTTAACCGTCAGTTTGCATTGTTGTGGAACAGCACAGAAATGTAATTGTATCTTACTGCAAAAGGGGGGGAAGAATCTCACAGAGACTCTGGCATGGAGTGTTTTATGTTTCCTTTCCATGGGAGGAGCTAAGAACAGATTTTCATGTTCTTAACTAAGCCCATGACCACCATCTTACTTTGTTTTTTCACAAAGATCAGTGTTTTAAATGTGTCCTGAGTTGTCGAAGGCCCATTTCTCATCTTGCAATTCCTTTTCGGCTCAGATTAAGTTGCATTATTTTCAAAATTAACCTTTGTCTGTTCTCTTTTCAGTGTGCAAGGAGCCCCCTTACAAAGTGGAGGAGTCTGGCTACGCAGGCTTCATTATGCCCATTGAAGTACACTTCAAAAATAAGGTAGAATCTGATTTCTGGTCTTCTAATTGTTTTGAGCTGTGCCAGAGCCTGAAACTGCCTGACAGAAAGACTCTAAATTATGTGACTGTTTTATGTGTGTGTTTTTTATTAGTCTAATAAATAGAATTTAACTGGGAGTTGGAAGCTCCTGCCAGACTTCAAAAGAAAGCTTTTGGCAGAAATGGAATTGTATAGAAAGGTAATATCAGGACAGTGTGATGGTCCTAGAGATTCTGAACAGAGATTGTACCACTCCTAACAAGCTTCTCTAGCATGGATAATACCAAAGCAGTTTAAAATACTTTATGCAAGTAGGGAAGTAAATAAACATAAAACAGTGATTTTATGTATTTGTAAATACTGTGTTGACTGGCAATATATTAAAAGATCCATTTTTTTTTAATTTGCCATCTTATTAAATTAACTGTACAGGTATAAAATTTGTATAGGCCCAAGACAAACATTTGCTTGTATAGGACAAGTATTTACAGCTACGTTAAAAAATATTGTTGTTCTGATTCAGTACTATTCCAAAAAGAAAACACTAAATATTTTAAATCTTAAGATGCATTGCCAACAAGTTTATGAAAGTTAAAATTTGGGATTTATTACTTGCTTTAAGTCTTGCCACAGAGGTCACACGCTACATGACTTGAAGGAGGTTATAAAAATAGGGGTTTGGGCACTTGTGTTCATATTTACTCAGTTTCGGTTAAGTTGTTTTGTTAAACATGAATACTGAATCTTCCTGGTTTTGATTACTACTTAAATAAAAAAAGCCCATAATGTTCTGCTTATTATCCCTAAGAGGGAACATAGATAAGTAAAATTTGACTACTATAATGTATGCTCTCACCCCATCCCCCTCAACCCTTCACGCATAAGCCATTACCCCAGGTTTTGTTGACAGCAGACCACAACCTAATTCTATTTAGCTTCCTAGTATCCTTTCCACTGTACCTCCCGCAAACGTATCTATCGTTTCTTTCTCACCCCAGTCTAGTGCAGTCTTCTCTCCTGGCAGTGTCACTTGAGTATAATTAGCATTTTAGTTTGTTTTTTGGCTTACCACACTGCTCTTACCCCACTTCTTTACGAGTCTGAGTAATAAGCCAAATAATGGGACTGAACCACAAGAAGACTTGTCTTCTAAACCTGGGAACGTTTTGCCCACAACTTTCTTCTGGGTGGGTGGGGTAAGCCAAAAGGATGTGAAGAGAAATGGCAGTTAGAGAGTAGGGAATGAAAGTTGTTGATAGAAGCAGTTTTTTTGGCGAACTCTGAAACTGCAACTTGCCTGCAAAAAAAACCTCAAAAGCTTAAAAGTAGTTGGACTTCTGGTGGCTTTTCTGAGGTTTTGGATGGAAATCAGGAAACTCTTCATCTGCACTGTCTGTTGGCTTAATACAGGTTCAAAGTCTACCTTTGCATTCCTGACCAAAAATGTCAACTTCTCCATGCTGATTTCTTGTAAGGGCAATCTTTAATGATGGTGGTAGGTGAACTGTGCTTTGTTTCTACTATTACCTTTTATTTTTCTTTCCTTTCTTCACCCAGTCTCTTCTCAGACTTGCCTTTTCCCTGCAGGTCTCCGATGGCTTAGTCTTTCACAGATCTTCAGATCTTTCTTTTTCATTTCTGCCTCTCCTGCATTTTTTTGTAGTTGCATTTGTTTGCATTGACAGTTGTCTGCATTTGTATGTTTTCTTTCTCTCCATCCCTTATATTCCCATGCTCCTCACAGAATATGAAACTGGTAGCTTTTCTGAATATAACTTGGTTTCACGCCCACTGGGGTCATCACTTCTCATTGTTTCTATAAACACATGACTGCATAGTTGCTCTTTCTAGCATTAGGGATAGGATGGCTTTTATAAATAAGGGAAATAGGTGGTCTCAGTTCTTAGTGGAAACAATGGAAGTAGCAGTTAATTTAGAGAAGTCGGTTCGGTTTTGGCATTTAGGTCTTCAGAAACATGAAAAATAAATAGAACAGGTTTATTTGCAGACTTGTTCTCAAAACTGCAGATCTTAAAAATACTTATCTTTGCTCTGTTTTTTAGATTTATGCATTATGGAGAAGTTCTTTTCCACTTCTAAGTTGATTGAATTGACTCATCAAGGAGTTTTCAGACAGCACTTCCCATTATTTAATTGAGGCAAGCAATGGTTGAGGGAAAGCATGATAGCTTCTGTCTTCCAGCACGTCATTTGAACAGAGACATGTTCCCAGGTTCAAGTAGTTCAAGTATGAACTTGAAATAAGTCAGCTATACTGAAGTTGTATGAAATTTGCTTTTACTACTTAAAAGTAATTCTTTCCATCCTGGTGTCAGCAAATGTTGTATTCTCTGCACATTTGGAAGTTAAGCATGGTACTTAGGATTGCTGGAAGCTTAGAAGTTGCCTGATGATGTGAAGAATTTGGCTCCTCTGACCACTCTTGCCTGGTGATAATGCCATCTTGAAATATCAAGAGCTATGATTATTTTCAGTAAGTGGAGTTGAAGGAAATATGAGAGGTGAATACTTCTGCAAAGACAGAAATGCAAAGATGAAAGATAAGCTAAAACTGGGATCTTGTAGAAATTAAAAAGATTGGGAAAGAGGAGGAGGAATGGCAAAGGCTTAGAATATAGCCCTTTTTCGCCTGATTAAAGAATGTGACATTAAAGCACCAAATAAATAAGTCTTTACTACTTTGAGACTATATGTTCACTCTGATCTCTGGAAACCTGTTGACACTGGTGGGGATCAGCTGTTGTGCATGGACCGTATATTGTTTTGAATTTGCCTGGATTGATTACAGCGTTTGGGACTTATCCTTGAATAACTCTTTTCAAGTGGATGTTAAGGATTGATTCTGGGAGTGGGTAGAAAATGCTGTTTCATAGGTGGCTGGGCAGGAATCGGGTGGGTCTTTCTGGCCATATGCTCCCTACATTCTAGCACCTTTTTGTTCATGTGTGTCGTCTCAGTTGAAACAAGAGTTGCAAAGGCTTTGGGATTTGTTTATTGATGCATCTTTAGCTCTGTAAAGGTGAGAAGAAAAAGAATTTAAAGAGGGAGTGAACTAATCTGTGGAGGTTGATCTTTGCCATGGTTGGTTGAAATTTTTTTTTCCACAGTTTAAGCCTCTTAGCCGTTTCCTTTCTCTGTTCTGATTTGTTACTCGGATGATAAATAGTGGTTGTGAGAGCCAGTGTACTCTTTGCTTTGGCTAGAGAAACATGGGCCTGTTCACTGCTAAGGAACAGTTTTACTAAAGATGACTTAAGAATATTTTTAATGAACTGCACCAGGAATTTTTTTTTTTTTAGGCAAGTTTGCATAAAACTGCCCATTAACTCTTTGTGTTGGACTACTATTTTTTTTTTTAATTGTTTTTGTCTGGTGTAGGAGAGTCAGGGCTCTTGGCCTGACTTTTTGTCAAAGCTTTTGGTGCTTTTCTGTCAAACAGGGAAGTGTCAGCAGAGGATTATAAAAGGTGCAAGAGCCTGTTCTTATCCTCTACAGACAGTTATGCCCTGTTGGCATGTGTTTGTGCTTCCTGTGCTGTAATTCACTTTCTCAATAAGTAGGCGTTTTGTGCTTTCTCAGGCTTGTCATTTGAATTGCAGAACATATTTCAAATATTGAGGTGAACCTGGGCAGTTTGTGTGTTTGAGCTTTCTAGAGAGTTGCAGTGGTCTACACAGCCCCTGGGACTTGCAGCCGCATGTGGCATCGGTGGCCTGCTAGAGCCTTTGCCTCCGTAACTGAACCTGAAAAACAAATGGCAGGGTCTCAGCAGGTTGAATGATAAAGCTTTTGAAAGCGCAGTTGACTAATGATAGTGGATCATTTGGGATTGTTGGACTGAAAACGTTAGTAGGCTATTTTTGTTTTAAAATCCTTTGTGTTCCTTCCTGTAATGAAGGCTGCTGTTAGTGGCTTCTGGTGCTTGAATCGATACAAACTGGGTACAATAAATGCATTGCTGTTTTTCTACTGCTCTTCCCCTTCCCTCTCCCCCAGTCAGTTTCAAGAGTCTTGATGCTTTTTTTCATGGCCTCATTGTTGTCTCCAAATACACCTCTTACAGTGGCATATGTTGTAATCTGGAGGCTGTAACGCAGGTATGACTTTGGTATTCATCCCCCGTTACATGTTTTGCATCCTAATCAAATTAGATCAATCCCCCATCCCGCGCAACAAAAGCTAAAGGTCTAGTATACTTTCATGCTATTCCAATATAACGCAGATGATATTAATGCAACATGGATAAGATGTTGTATTAAAGTCTCTTTAAAGATACTACCTTGCAATTTCAGTGCTAGAGATAAAAGGTTTCCAGTATTTACATAATGGATACATGTAACTTGGGCTTTTTCTATTAGTGAAAAGGGAGATAAGTGAAGAAAGCAGAGAAATCTGTTTGATTTTTTTCCGGTTAGGTTCAAAATAAAAACATGCATATTTTACCCCTTCTGCAATATTTATAGGTGTGACATATAAAATACATAGAAAAATATTGGAGAAGGGAAAAATAGTTGTGTTTCAAAGTGGGAACTTAGTAGAGCTATTGTACATGGATGAAGATATGACAGGGTTGTTGAAACTGGAGATCAGTTAGAACTAGGTGTCAGGACTGTGCCGTAAGGAAGGTATCAGCTTGTGAAATACTCCTGAGGAAGGTTGCTGAAGAGCCTGTGTTTATGTGAGACATTTGATTTTACCTAACAAATTGCTGGGTTATCGGGGCAGGGTCTGCACAGGTTTGAGGAAAGGAGGAGTAGATTTACCCTGTTAGTATTTATTCACTGTTGCTGAAGCTTGTGGGAGGAGGAGTAAATTTTGTCATTTTGTCTAGCCTTTAAGTGGAAGCATTTGTTGCTCACAGTTTTTAGGTCTGTTTTGTATCACCTTACCAAACCTGCAGCGCTTTCTTTTGTGCTACTGATGAGTGGTGATTTTTTTTTTTTTAACTTTTTTCTTCCCTAAATTAATGCGTATTATCAGTTTACCCATTATTCTATCTGAGCCGATTGTTTTCCTGGCCAAAACACCCGGGCTGTGTGTGTTTCAGTAGCCATTCAGTGTGGCACATAGATAGGCATCTCCATATGCTGAATAGATTGCAGTGCCTGGCAAGGAAGCCTTGTCAAACGTAGCAGCTTTACTAGCCATGCCAGCATCGGATCTGGTATTTGTAAGAGCTAGTAGATTATTAAATGCCTGTCTTTGAGCACTGAGTATATTTTCCTAATTTTCAAACGAAGTAATAGGTTTCAGATGGGGAAGAGTTCCAAAATGCTGTTCTCTGTTATTTTACTTAGCTCTGTAGAATCTCAAAAAAGATAAGGGTGTTTCATAGACTTGTTAGCAGAGTGTTAACTTAAGGCTACTTGCTTCAAAAAATGAATATTGGGCCATTCACTTTTCAGTGTCTTGTCTGGAAGCGGGGCGGAAGACTAGTCAAACAGGTTGTACAAGCCTAGAAAGGGGGTTTCATTTATACAGAAGTTATGAACTGGTTACGGATAAATGACTCTGTCAGGCTGGATCTATGGCAAAAGGGAAGTAGTGTTAGATGGTATAGTTATTGAATAACCATGAGCCTGCTTCCTTGGTGTGCTAGATTTTTGTAGATAATTTTGTTTTATGGCTTTCTAAAAGTGATTTATGAGCTTTATGCGCACGCTACCAGTAAAATTCTTTTGATTTGTGTTTAAGTGGCAAAGGGCACACCCTGCCTTAAAAACAGGACAAGGAAATTTTAACAAAAGACTTTGAAAAATTCCTCCTCTTATGAAAAGTGCCAAAAGAACTTTAACCCATTACTTCAGAACTCAGAAGAAAAATAAAGCAACTCCAGTGTTCATAACAGTGCAGTGCCAGACAGGAAGCTGGAAAAGAGTAAAAATAAAGTGTAATGTACTCAGCTTTGGAGATTGGAGGTGGAGTAGCAGGAGTCACTGGACAGAGGGAAATTTACAGCAGCTGCAAATAAAGCTTGGCCCTAGCTTTGTGGTACGCACTCCTCCTTTACTTCTCTGGCATCGGAGATTTGAGGGGCAGATATAAATTGAGGTTCTAAGGTGATTTGCTCAGAGATCCCATACCAAGTTAACCATTTCATGTCCAAATTGACGACTGAATTTTAATTGGAATAACCATAATATCTACCATTTAGAAATGGATGTGATCTGTCCTTTTAAAGCCTTTGCCGGGAGTAAAGCCCTTTAGAAAAACTTATGGTTGCAGAGAGCAACAAAATATCCACAGAAAGTAAGTCTGTCCCGTTTTCAATGTTACTTGTTGACATCAAGGGTGGAATATAGGAAGGAGGAATCAAGGAAGGGTAAAGCTTGGCTTGGCCGGGTACATAAAGTGGTGTTGCAGTATGAAAAGAGACTGCCTGGACCTAAGTTTGTAGGGTGAAAAAGTACCTACCCGCTATTGCAGCTCCAAGCAGCAGGATGTGTAGATCCCAACATGTTATTTAGAAAGGCTTTGAAGTGTGGCACTGTGGATTCAGTGTGGCTTTCCATTTAAAGTTAGAGGATGTGTGGGTCCAGGTCAATTGAGAGAGATTTTCCTTGGTTTTCTTTCTTTTTTCCTTCTTTCCCCCCCCCGCCTCTTGATGGTTGTTTGGAGGGAAGGACCTTTTAGGGAGGACCGGATGGGTTAAGCTTTGGAGTGTCTTGGGCTGTAATCATTAGCTGTCAGTGAAGGCAGTAAAGGAAAGAATGTTTATTTGCAGCTTTTTGCTTTGAGACTTTTGTACTGGTTCTTTTAGGAGTGCTATAATCTTAACTATTCACTTAGGTGGGGGGCTTCTGATGGCCTGAGACGGTACAAAGGATACTTTAATGATCATAGTGTTCAGCTAGGACTTGGTTCCCAGGGCAGTCGTAATCTCTGAGTTGGAGAAAAATCACATTGAAAAACTGTCTTAATTTTACAAAAAGTGGAAGCCCGTCAACAGGGGTACAATAAATATTTGAGAGATTCTCTGGTGCTTTTGAGCCTATACAAAAAAAAAAAAAGGATACCGAAGATAAAAGGGAAATTATTCTGCTGTCCCTCTCCTGCTCTCAAATGTGATGGCATTACAAATTTTGGCTAAAGCCTGCTTTTGCTAATAAATCCAAAATCAATTTATTCTATGTTATAAACTAGGAAAAGCATTTTAGAAACCATCCTTAGGCCACATTTCGGTTTCTATTCATCCTTCATTTAAGTTTATTAGACTTTGAGGGACCCTCTCTAGCTGCTGTTTGAACTCCAGTGTAAGCACACACATGCAGAGCTCACTAATGGTTCAGTTAATGAGAGCGGTGGTAGAGAAGAGGAAAATGACAAGGCAGTGTATTTTGCAAGTATTTTCCTTTTTCTTCCCACTCATGTGTTTTAGTAGACATTTCAAGTATAAGTGGATTCTTCAGGGCTTTTCCAAAGGAGGGTCTGCAGACCCTCGTATTGTAGCATGTTCTTGCTTGTTAATGGGAGACAATTCTATTGTACGTGTATACTTAGATGCCTGCCTTCCCCTGTTTGGGGAGTTAGGATCCAAGACCTTCACCCCCTGGTGGGCTTAGGGTACTGATTTTGATGTAAACCAGGTGCGGTTACTGCACTTTTTATTATTAGAGGTAGAGTTTGTACAAGAAATGGCTTCTTAGCGTCGTTAGTATCCACCAAGCAAACAGCAGGAATCAGGGTGGTCTGAAGCCGTTTGACGCTTCAACCTATTTTCAGCAAATCTAATGGCTTGGGCTAGAAGCCTGCGGCGTCTGTTCCCATACAACAATGCAACTACACCAGGAAATCAAGCTGCTGGATATGAATTGTGGAAAAGACTGCTGTGCAGCTGCTTGATGTTGCACATTGAATGAGGCATGTGGGATGCATTCATGTAAATACTGAATGTACTGTAAGGCTCCGTGTGGTTTGCAGGAGAGTCTCTTTTGCCCCATTTTGAGTTTTTGTCTTGAAATGCAGAATACAAGATAATACCAGGAAATTTCATATCAATATTAGTAATACACAATTAGTATGCAATATTTGCAGTTTTGGGAGAAAAAAAGGAAGAGATTTCTTCCATTCTGTACTGCGAATGCAGAGTGTTTGCTGAGCTTCTGCAGCAGGTGGAACAAAACCAGTGAGGCGCAGATGATCCCCAACATGCATACAAACTCTGGATTTCTTCAGTGAAAGTGGCCTTGGAAAGTTCAAAAGCCTGGGTATCTTCCCATTCAGCCCCTGCAATGTGCATATTGAAAAGGATTTTACAAAACGAGTCATCCTTTTACCATTGCGTTTAATCTTTTCTCAGTACCTGCAGAGATCCTGTGCGTTCAGAAGTTGTACCTTCTCTAAATGAAGGATTATGCTTTTCTTAATATTGATACTTATAGTTCAGTTGCTCCCCAAAGGAGATAGGATCTGAATTTCAGTGAAAACAGAATAGTGGATAAAGCCTGTGAATCTGCTTTCCTAGGATGACTTGAACAACTTTAAACAGACAATTGTCAGTCAGTATCCTTGTCCGTGTGTTTCTTTTGCAGTGAAAAGCCATGCCTGAGTTTGTGATGAATGGTATGTTAACCTCGGACACTTTAGGCACAAATGGTTTATTTTCTAGCTCTCTGATCTCATGATGAAAAACTTTGTGAATGCAACACTTACTCAGTGGTTTATTTGGGATTTTCAGGAGTGACTGTTTGAATCCTCTGCCATAGCGTGCTTGCCAAACTTCTTCCATTTTCCCAAAGTCTTTCTTTTTTTTTAGGAGGAGCCAAAAAAGGTTTGTTTCACATACGACCTGTTCTTAAACTTGGAGGGAAATCCACCTGTGAACCACCTTCGTTGTGAGAAATTGACTTTCAACAACCCCACCAAGGAATTCAGACGCAAACTCATTAGGGCTGGAGGGGTAAGTGCCAAAGGGGCTGGAGATCTGAAGAGGTTCTGCTAAAATGTGTAGTGATCTCGTTTTACTCTGGGGTTGCTTTTTAGCTGCAGCCTAGCAGGCTACAGTTTTCCATGTTCATCTAAAGGATGATCCAGACAATTTTTACGCCTGATTATATGACTGTAGCACTTGAAGCAGAACTAAACCTTTGCTTGTGTGATTGGTGGCACTTCATTTTCAATTTAAATGTGACCATTAATAGCAAAACACTAAAACCTCTCCGGAAATGGAGATCTTCTGTGGACGTTGCGCACTGTCCATCAGGCAGTTATTGTTATCCGTGACCTTCCTAGTGTCGTGAGCTGTATCAGTATAGAAAAGCTTGTGAAAAGGGAGAGGCTTCCAGTCTATTCCTTACTCGTTTTTGCCAAATGAAAGCTTAATACTTAGGGCTTCCTGGTCAATAAATGTCCTCTAAACCTGAGGTCAGCTGCTTGTGGCATAGATAATAAAAAAATTAGGGAAATTGTTAGAATTTAGAGTGAAAAGGGACATGGGAGGAAAAAAAATAGATACGCTCGTGAAAGTACGATAAGATACAGGTTGCTACAGTGGATGAATGTTTACTTGTGGGAAAGTAATAGGCAGTGATAGACTAAAGAAAAGATAACTACAAGATCTAGGCAAATTAGTGCAAGCCACAAAGTGCATGAAGTTTTTAACCAGATAGAGAATGTCAAGACTGTATTCGAAGGCACCCCCATATATAGTAATGTATAATTATGATCTGTTCAAGGACTTTATTCAAGATGGTCTTAATTGCTGGCAAAATTTTCTTCTGAAAAAACATGTTTCTGGCTTGAAAAATTAAAAAAGTAAAAAAGCTATGGGGAGGTTTGTCAATAATAAATCTCAAGAGTGGCAAGTATTCCAAGCTGTCCTGTCTAAATCCTCCTCAGTGTGCCAGTGCTTTTCCTTATTGGGCACGAAGAGGAGAGTGCTTCTTGCAGACATAGGGTGACTAGAACATCATGTGCTTTCTAAGATTTTCATAGAACATTATTGTGTTCCTTATGTATTGAGGTGTTTCCTCTGTGAATCACTTTTGATGCCATTCATCTAGTGGAAATTTTCAGCAGGATTGTTCTGACAGAATACAGGGGAGGTAAGAAGGAAAGTGTTTTGCAGAACTCAGTGCTTGGTGTTAAGATCTTAAGGAAGAGACCCAAGGCCTGCTTTTTGCCTTTTTTTTTTTCCTGAATGAGTGAATTCAGCTTCTCCTAAATTGATGAAGTCTTGCTCATTCCTTCCAGATTTACCTTGCTCCCTGTTCTCAGGATAAAACCATTTGCAGCAGAACACACAGTTCTTGTCTAGAACTTTATTGCCTGCTTGTGCTCGGAATATTGGTGTTCCCTTTGGGAACGATACTTGATATTGCATGTTGCCTTTCATTTTTTTTGTGGTTTTAATGTTCTGTATTTGAGGAATTGTCTTGAAACTGAGTATTACCTAGACAATATCTTTTTATGGCCTTTAAGCAGGGGAAAAAACATCCAAAAGATGAATAATAGTGTGTTAATTGAGCAAGTGACTTAACATAATCACGTGTTAATTACCCATGCGACTTTACTCATACATAATTTTTCTCCTCTAGGTGATGGTGATGCCAGAAGGAGCAGAAACTGTTTCAAGGCCAAGTCCCGACTATCCGATGTTACCCACAATACCACTCTCTGCCTTCTCTGATCCCAAGAAGACCAAACCATCCCATGGGTCAAAGGTCGGTGAAGCACGCTTTTGTGTACCCCGAGGTGAAGAAGTCTTTCAGGACTTGCTACTAAGAGCTTGTTTAGCAGCTGGTTTGGGCTACTTCGAATTCTGAAAATGTCTTCCTTGCATTCTGTAGTTCACTAGCTAATGCTCTGGAACTTATCATAATTTAGGAGGCCTTTCTATGATTTGCTAGACTTCTCTACAGGGAAATTTTGAAAAGAAAATTAAGTGTCCAAGGCTGGCATTTTTGGTGAACCATATCTTCCTCCTGTTCTGTTGTAGCAGATAAAGTTGAATGAAGTCCTCTCTGATTGTTCTGACTTGTATTCTTGATACTGAGTGTGAATTATGTGGATCTTTGTCTCTCATGTAGAACTGTACTCTAAGTCCTTGCATCTCTTCACAGAAAGGCTTAGTAGAGAGTCAGCACTTCCTCTGTCATTAGAGCTACTTAGGGTAGTGGTGTAAAGATCTTCTGTTAGAAGGTCCAGAATGTAAAATACGCTGCGCTTGGTCAGACTAGTTATTTTGTGATTTGATGTTTGCATCCAGCAGTGTCTAGTTCTTGAGACTTTCTGGTTTTGAGTTCTTGAGTTTTCCTTTTTTCAGTTGTGCAATTATATATAGCGGAAACAATCCACAGGCAATGTGTTTTGAAGCAGACTACATACGATTTATCAGCCTGAACAGTCACAAATATTAACAGCAATTCATTTTATAGTGTAATTTGATTCTGATATCCATTTTGTTCAGGGCTCTGAACACTTCTGGCACTTCAGTCATGTCTTCTAATGTTGATGTTATGAAACAGAATAAAGATGACTTATCTATTAGTGGCTGATTTAATTTTGGTCAGGAATTAAGCATTAGAAAACAGAGAAGACAGAACAGATATAAAGGGTTCTGACACAAGCTCTGGTGAAAATTGCCAGTAGCTAGAGACAGTAGTCTCCTGCTTCTCTTCCTCCACACTGCCCTCAGAGGCCTGTGTGTGTTTGAGTCTTGGTATGTTCAGTTCATACACCAGTGTCTCCCTGCAAGACCCAGTTCTGTAAGTGTTTTGAGTTCACATATAATTCACAAAGGGAACTCCTTTGCCTTCATGTGTACATGACTCTTAGGATAGGCAGGGTGCTAATGATTGCTGTCTTAAAGCTTTTATTAAAGGTGATAGAATGCTTGCTTATATCATAGGCTTTGGCTTTCTTATGATTGTAGGGATATTCAGTATTTTTGTCAAGTTGCAGTGTGGTTGATGTGGTGAATTGGCGACTAGGCTGCGAACACAACTTGCATTTGCCATGGATGTGATTTAACCTTAAAAAAAAATCCCTTTAGTTGTTTGGGTTTTTTCCCTAAAATGTGGTGTGAAGCATAACTTTGTGTGACAGCTTGGGTGGGTTTCCTCTTACCTGGCTTCAGATGTTAACACTACAGATTAAATCTGAATAAAACATCTACGTTTTAGACCTCTGTTTATAGACCATGGAAAGGAACGAACATTTGTAAAACCTGTTTCATCCTGTCCTAATGTAGATGTTTAAGTGACTACTGTCAATTTCTGTCCATCAGTTTAGGGAAATCTAGATGTCTACCTCTGAGGTACATAAGTACATGAGACATGTGTGGGTGGATGTCTACAGGAAACAAAAGCTTCAGTGTGAATTTTGAGACTGTGTTTTATAATTCTGTTCAGAGCTTCAATTTCATACCTAGCTTGCATGTTTCTTTTGCTGCATTTTAGGATGCAAACAAGGAAAGTAGCAAGGCGTCTAAGCCACACAAAGTAACCAAGGAGCACAGAGAGAGGCCAAGAAAAGACTCTGAGAGTAAAAACTCCTCCAAAGACCTTGAAAGAGAACAAAACAAGCCTTTGAAGGACTCCTCCAGAAAACCAACTGAGAACAAAATGCCTAAGGAGGAGAAGGCACCTCCAAAAGCTGCTTTCAAGGAACCAAAACTGGCCGTGAAGGAGACCAAACTGGAGAACACTTCTCCAAAGGGTGGGCCACAGCCGGAGTTAAAGTCTTCCAGCAAGAGGCCCTCCAACGTGGAGTCACCAAAGCCTAGTGCCAAAAAACAAAAAAAGAGTAGCTCCAAAGGGGTAAAGAATATTCTAGGGACATCTCCCAGAACCTCGTCTTCCTCATACCCAGAGAAGAAACAAACCAAGGAGAAGATGAATGCCAAAGTGGAAAAAGTAAAATCTGAAAGTGAGGCCAAGGAGATCAAAAAGCCTGTGGAAATGGAGGAGTCAAATTCAGAGGATGAAACTTCTTTCAAGTCAGAGGTGAGTAGGGATTTGTCCTTTATTAGAATTTTTAAGCATGCTGCTTAAATTCCTGCATGAAAAAGACGTTGAAAATATTCCCTCAGATAAGGTAGAGATAGGCAAATACTTAGGCGGGGTTGTGTCACCAATAAGACTCTTTTTTGAATATCCTATCAGTATTAATTATTACTACTGCCTGGTTTACCTCCTGTTTCAGATGCGCAGTTCTATTTAGATTTATCTGCAGGCAGAGTTAACTAAAAGTCAGAGTTTAAGGTTATGGTCTCATTTGTCCCTTGCAGTGATGTTTATGGAACTGGAGTATAGTAGACGTAGATACGCTTTCTACCTGCTTATGATAATGTAATTTTTGAGTATGATCTTAATTCAGAAATTAATTTCAGTTTTGTTTCTTAAAAAAAAAAAAAAAAAGTATTAAAATGTAAATAAAAAACCCTATTCCTGACATGGCCTGTAAGAAATGTGTTATTGGCTAAAGTTCAAAATATAACCACATGCCACTAAACCTAAATAAGTTGTGTTGTAAAATATAAAACAAATTATGTTTTTGTGCTACTATTTTTAAAAGCTGTCTAAATATTTTTTTCCTTTTTACAACTAAGAACATTCCTCATTCTCTGTCTTCTACAAATCGTTTTCCAAAAGAAGGCAAAAAAAAAAAAGTAGGAGAGGAAAGACATGACTTAAATCCAAACTCTTGCTACATTTCACTTGTATATTTTGTATTTGTTATAAAGAAGCCATGTATCTTCTAATAGAATTCACAGGATAATATCACATGAATTTTTGAACTGCTTCCTACTGACCACTTCAAGAAAGATTTGTTTTACTAGAATAAATCTTCTAGGGACAATTTGTATTATGATTTAATCAGCACTGTGATACAATAAGTATTGATGTGTTTATTTCAGAAAGGATTTTTTTGCAAAAGATTCCCAGTAAAAGAGTTTATTGGGGAAGCGTTAATTCAAGTTACTCTGCAAAGATCTTTTCCAGATTGATTAAATGTTTGTAGCTTGTGCATTAGGAAGAAGCAACTCCTCTCCACTGTTAGCCTTATACCTGAAGTGCATCAGTGTGTAGCGAGCCCATCATTTCTGTACCAGATATGTGGCCCTCACTGCGAGCCCCTGTACCCTGCTGAGCTCTGTTACATCCTGAGTGTCTTGCACGTCATTATTTCTTAGGTGACATCCATCCCCTTGGGACTCACCATGCAGCTGTAAGCCGATAGCGCTGGTTAGACTGTTCCGTGAAACCGCGAACTGTGGTTGCGGTTCCACAGTGTCTGCTGCAGTCCTGTCCTGCCCCCACTGAGCTTTGTGTGCTTCTGTGTCCTCTCTTGCACCAGCTCTTGTGTCTGTTGGATGCTTGACAGAGGTATTTGAGTGCTAGCCCAGGAGGAGGGCAGGAATACTCAGTGTGCTGGAGGGGGAACCGTGGCAGCTGCCAGTCAGATCAGCTTAGGTTTCTGTGGAACTTGAAGCTTAAGGATATAACTGCATAATGCATTGGCATCAGCAGAGAAGACTGTTTGAGTTCCTTTTCCACCCTGGGGGGTTCTTTTTGCTCCCAACCCTGCAGTTTGCTACTCCATCGTTTGTACTGGTACAGCTGTTTGTGGATCTGTGTGGTAAGCCACATCACTAAAGCGAATGAGCAGCTGGAGGTGGACTGGGGCCCGGAAACTCTTAAATCAGCTTTGCTGCTGCAGCCAACGTATTGTGCAACATGCTCTGAGGCTGCGACTCCACGATTGCTTTGAGTTGACGTCGTTGCAGGCTGCTGTTGAAAGGAACAGTCTTGCTCTCATTTGTGCTGCTGGCATGAGAGCTCGTGTGACTTTGCAATGGGCCGGAGGAGTTTCTCCTTCCATTTCAGCTCCTGCTGAAAGTTAGTTGTCCTTTCCCTTTTTTTTTTCTTTTTTTTTTCTTTTTTTTTTTCTCCTTCCCCCATCAAGTCCGGTTCCCTGAACTGGCCTCATGCTTGGCTGCCTAAATGTTAGTGCTGACAAAAGAGAGGGGCTAAGATGTAGGACAGGATTGCTTTTTTCCATTGTCGGCATGTGCTTTTGTCATATCGTGGTGACAGTAACTGCAGTGTGAGCATGCAGAGCATGTGCAGCTGGATGCCTCTGAACGGTTGAAATTAGCTGATAGGGTTAATGGCAAAAGGAGAGACGAGCGTCTATACAACTTCCAACTTCTGCTTAGGTTCTAATAAGTCATTTTAAGGGAACACTTGCTGGATTATCAGGAATGAAAGATGTTAGGATTGAATGTGAGGGTAAGACACAAGAGTTGTGCTTCCTTAT
>VXBH01009026.1:70990-81715 GCA_013400035.1 Rynchops niger
TTCCTTTCACGTTGTAATTTTTGGGGAAAAAAAGAAAAAAAAAAAAAAGGGCTACTGCAATCTGCCAGTGCATCCAATATTGGCATTGTTAAATTATTCTCCTATGCTACTGAATAATTTACAAGGGTTGTAATAACCCCTTTTGTCTTTTTTCCCCGCCTTCTTACAGTTGAATAAATGAAAATCTAACAATACTTGGGTGATAAATTATAGGGAAGGGGGGTATTGGGATGAAAGTCCTGCCACCACTTTCACTTATTAACGGCCAAAGCTGCTGATGTGCCTCTTTCTACCTGTTTACAATGTTTTTATAATATTAACACTTTCATAGTGAAGTTTATTGATCAATGGGAATATGTGATTTTTCTAGCATCAGGATTTTGGTAATGGAAGCAGATTCCCAGGAATGGTGCAGTGAAATTGAACTGCTAAATTTCCAGAGAATTACTTTAAAAAAAGGAAGATAATATTACAGTACATTGAGACTCTTTAAACTAAATTTTACTCAGTAATAAAAAACCCTTTTAAGATTTTTGTAATAGTCACTGCTGCTGGGGGGGGGTGTGTGTGTGTGTGAAGAGTTGTTTTAGCCTTCACTGCCACCTCGTGGTCCTTTAAGCTAAAGCGTGTGATTGCTGTACAATATCTGGGTTTATGTTAAAAACATACATAGCACTAAAACTTTTTACTCCTCTTACTGCGTAGTATGCTCCTGGCACTTCTGCTGCATAGTGACAGTGAGTGGAGTTGGTTTCACCAGAGTTTAGCTGGTTTCTGTTACATTTTCACAATAACCTGGAAACAGTACGATGGATTGCTCAAATTGGTGTAGAAACAACTGTTTTGAGTGTATAGTAATAAATTAGAACTCATTTTGGAGTCAAGTGAGCTACTTGGGAAAGGCAAGCCTTTCCGTGTTTAATGATCAGTACGAGGTGTTCAGAGGGAGCGTTGGTGAGTTACAACAAATACGCTTTTTAAGAGGGCTTTGCTAATTGTGCTAAGTTGTATGCTAGTCATCTTTCACATTTCAAAGTAAGGGGTTTTCACTTTAACATTTTTCAGATGCTATTTTTCATCACTTGAGGCTATTTGAAACTAGTGGCGTGAAGGGTTTTGTTGGCAGCTCATGCCGCTGCCCAGGAGCACTGAGCTACACTGTATCAGTTTTCATAAATGTTGTTTCTATTTACCTTGTATTTTGTATATTTTCTGTAATTCTGAGAACTGTATTCAGCCACCTATGACATTGTAGAGTGCTCAAATGCTTCTGTCTCCCTGTGCTTTGTGCTCTGCACTGGTTTTCTGGATGAGAAAGGTTAAGATTCTTTTTTTCTTTTTTTTCCCTTTTATGGGGGGTTAAGTCTGTCCAGTCCAGCCCTTCCAACTCCAGCTCCAGCTCTGACTCCAGCTCTGACTCTGATTTCGAGCCATCTCAGAACCACAGTCAAGGTGTGTTGCAAGAAACAAAATGTGTTAAAATCTTCCTTGCATAACCTTAAAAGGCTCGTGAGAATTAGATCTTTTTTCCCAGCACTATGTATAGTTAAGGCTAATACAGTTTCTTGTATGCAACCGTATGTTGAAGCTGCGATGCTTCAGCAAGAAAAGGCGATAATGTCATAGCGTAATCACGAACAAGTATTTTTCTTGTTTTGGCAGTTAATTTATGAGTAGGGTATCTCTCTGGATTTGATTCTTTCCCTGTTGGCTTTGGTTCCTGCTTTGGTTTATAAATGTGTTTGCCGCTGCTTGATCTACAGTGTCACCAGAGTATTTCTCCTCCGATCTCATATATGCTTTATTAAAAATTATAGATGTGACATTCATCACTTTGCCAGTACATAACGTAGCTTTTTTTCAGATTCCTGCACTGAAAATCCAGAGAGATATACTGTGGCAATAGTAAATGTTCTAACCTTAGCAAATACTGTGTTGCTACAACTACTGTCTCTTGAGTGACATTTAAAATGGTCCCCAAATGCATGAAAAATGTGTCCTTTTGTTTTCATTCCAAAAGAGAGTGGGAGGATTTGGGGGGAGGCTAGGGTGGCTTTGCAGCAGTTGTAAAGCTTGTCAACTCAGCTGTAGTTTTGAGACTGAAATACAGTGTCTTTTAGCAATATCTTTGTGCAAAATGAAACTACCACTGACATCTTATTGAGAAATCTTGATGTATCTTAATAGTACCTAATCCACTTTAGATCAGATAGCTTGGATGGAGTTCTGCTGCACGTGTCCTTGTGTTGAATCACTTTCTCCCCTCTCATCCCAGGCCCACTGCGCTCCATGGTGGAAGATCTGCAGTCAGAGGAGTCAGATGATGATGACAGCTCCTCTGGAGAAGAGGCAGCAGTCAAAGCAAACCCAGTGAGCCGGGATTCCAGGTGGTAACAAATCAGGAAGAAAGATGTTTGTTGTCTTTTTGCCTTCCATATTTGGTGTTTTTTGATTCCTCCCTTTTGGAGGGAGGAATCAAAGTGATGGGGCTATGTGTGAGAGGCAAGTGTGAGAGAAGGAGAGAAAGGGCAGATGTGTGGAGTACTTAGCGCGGGGTGGGGACACAGAGTCGATGAAAACAGCAGGGTGAGAACAGAATTGAGGAGACATCACCGGAGCTCAAAGACAGGAAGCCACTGGGAAGTGGTATGTTTAAGCTTGCAGGTGTTAGTGACTGAGCCCCTTAAAATAGTCACCTAATTGTCGTCTTCAGATCTCTGCTGAGCTGAATGGTGTGTGACACCTTTGATCTGCAGAGATTAGAGAAGTGTTGTGGAGGCTGTCAGCATGTGTGCCCTTCTTACTGCATATGATTGATACAAAACTGAGAAGTCTTAGTCTTTGCCGATAGTGTGTGCTGACAGTTGGTTACTTGGCTCCTATGGGACTTGGTTAACAGCTGTTTCCTGCTTTAGTCAATGGAAATAGTTGAATTTCATCCTTCTCCCCTCAGGAAATGCTGTTGTAGCCCAAATCTGGAGTCTCAGGCTAAATATTTGAAACCAAATGCTTGGCCCAGATAGCATCTGCAAATTTCAAATGATGCTGGTGTTCACCAAAACCTAAAAAAAATAAAATAAAATCTGTTGTTGCACTCTGTCACTATCAACTAAACAGGAATGGAGAGACTTTGAAGTATATATATTTTTTTTTATACCTTTAGGGGATAGATAATAAATAGTTTTTCATGTTCATCAAAAGTAGGATACCTGCTATAATACATCTATAGGGCCACAAGAAGAATGAGAATAAATAGCAAATCTTAAAGGTCCCAACAAACACTAAATGCATTTTTTTTGCCTGTGTTCTCAGTGGGGGTGTTGGAAAGCCCCTCATGCAGCTACTGGGTGATTTTGGAATGAATCCTCAAAATGAACAGTTGCCGCCTGTGAAAATCAGGCGGTACTTTCTCTGTTGTTCTAAGGGCACTTCTGTATGAAAGAGTTGAACTGCCAGCTGTAGTGTGTAAACTGAAACTCCCTCCTCTGCCTGCCCGGGGAATGAAAGATGGCAAAAGTGATGTCAGCAGGGAAAAAAGGGATTCTTGGAAATTACAGACTGACCATTTCTCTCAGACAATTTAGCAGTCTATAATAAAGAGGAGAATTTCACTTAACTCTGTGTGGTTCGGTTGACAGCTAAGTAAGTTTCCTACTACCTGGTGATGCTAATTCTTTGCTGCTTGCTTTTCAGACTGAGCCTTAGTGACAGCGACAGTGACAACAGTGCAGATTCCTGCCTGCCGAGTCGAGAGCCACCTCCTGGTCAGAAATTGCCCCCAGCAAATAATAAGGTATTTCATCCTGTACAATGCTACTTTCCACCACTCTTGGTTCCTTGTTCCATGCATGGTGTTAGTTCTGACTTGCATCAAATTTTCCCTATCTCGCTGTCTTCATCAGACAGGTGATTTCTCTCTCTCTGTTCAGTGTTGTGCATCCAAGCCATTAAACCACCGTGTCATCTGAACTAATTTTAATCCCTAACGTTGATTTCTTTTATCCTCAGGCATCTGGAAGAAAAAGCCCAGAGTCTTGTAACAAGCCGGAGAAGATCCTGAAAAAGGGAACATATGACAAGGTAGGTTTGAGGACTTGCATATCATAGAACTGTTGGATGCTCACTAACATTTCTGTGTAGAAAACAATTTGAATCAGCTTAGGCTGTTCCCATTGTTCTGTCTCAGCACATTAAAAGCTTGAGTATAATGAAAAATAGATGTTGAAAGGGACAGACTTTGGAGAGTGACACTGCAGAAATTGTGTGGGTTAAATAGATGGACCCCCATGTTGTTTCCATATGCAAAATGTTAAAATTAACTTTATTTGTTTGCCCTTTGTCTGAACCAACGGTCTGGCCACCGCTGCAGTGACGAGTGCCTCTTCGTCAAAACGCAGTTTTTTATCTGTCTTTGATCTTACAAATTAAAGATTGTTTGATGCTCTGCTTTGCTGGGTTAGTTGAAACCTTTGTTTATTCAAGGAAATTCCCTCCTTTGTTGCCTCCAAGGAAAGCAGAGCAGCGTACATGCTCCTAAAGCATGGCTAACTCGCAAGCAGATAGCCAAACCCCAAGTTATCCAGAAAGTTCTCCCACTGTGACTTTTTTTCATGAAGAAACCAGTCAAATGGGAGCTTAATACTTTTCCTTGGTCTAATTATGGAGGTCCTTGCAGTAATCAGAAGATCAGTCTGTAGCTCTTGTTTGTGTGAGTTAATACTTTTTCAACAGGAGAACACAGCACAGGTTGGTCGCTTAATGTAAGCTCTAAGTGTGATACTTGCATCTGAGTCTCCTGCTAGTTACAAAGTATTCAACCATTAAACACTGGTAACTGGAGCTGAGATGGTTTATCCGAGGCAAGGTTTGTAGGTAACAGTATCTTTTCTTGGACTACTTAGTGTAAATAGCAGGGAACATCCTTGAGACCCATGGAAGAGGGTGCCTGAAACGCCGTCAGCTTTTCCAACTGTTAGAGGTTTTGTAAAAGATACTAGCTCTCCCAGCAAGCATAGCATTCAGTACTGCTTAGGTGTTTGGGGCTGCGTGACTGTGCTGGGGAGGTGTATATTTCATTATTTTTGGTGGGGGGTGGGGTGGGGGAAGAATTTGGGATGTTGTGGGGGGTTTTTTTTGCCTTGCTACAATTACTTAAATGAGTTCATTTTGCTGATACAGACATGAACAACTCTGAGGCAGCTTTACAGATTAGGAAACTATCCCCTGTGAGCCAACAGAACTTATTGGCTGCCTGGAAAAAAAGAAAATAAAAAAAAGAAAAAACAAACCACCCTTATATAAGAACAATTCCTATGTTGAGCTTGTAAACAATGCTGCATTTACCGTTGTGGCGTCAGTAAAACTACCTGAGAATACAGTGCACTCAAAGACTTTTTCCTTCCCTAAACACAAACCATTGTTCAGCAGATCGCTGGGATGTTGGTCACTGGCACAGGTATTTTCAGGTAATGAGTAGTACAACTGGCTGATGAAGAACTAGCGCTGAAGTTCACCAAGGTGAACTTCACCTTGTTGAGGTCCTCTAAGCTCAAAGGTTCTGACCACTTCTTAAAGTGGGTTACAGGTGTTTGTTTAATGGTGTCATTAACTAGTCTTGCTGATGGTCTTTAGACCATCCGTATTTGTGTGAAGTTTTCAGTCTCACAGTACTTGATAACAATGGAGGAGGCGGGGAATAGAAACATGTCTGAAAGGGCCTCAAGTTCCTCTTATTCTCACTAGGAAAGTCACTTTGGCAGTCATATAAACATGCCACATATGTCACTATTTCTGTTCATGCCTCCTTTACAGGCCTACACTGATGAATTAGTGGAGCTTCACAGGCGACTAATGGCACTACGAGAGCGCAATGTGCTACAGCAGGTAGAGATCACTTGTCAGCTTTCTGGCAAGCTGTTGTACTCTGGTAACCTTTGTGTCCAAGGGTCTCAGCCGGACCCCTGTGATGCTTGACCTCTCACTTGCCTCTCCTTCATGAGAGGGTCTGGTTCACTTTGAGAAGAATGATATGTAGAAAAAAAAAAAACCATCAGATGTGCATGCAATGTTTTTGTTGGAAAAGATACAGAAGTGTGGTTTGTGCACCTTTCCTCTGCCACCCTGGTAGCAGTCCCAAGGCTGGGCTCTCTTGATCTAATTTAAAAGGAAAGAAATGTGCCCACATCATGTTCCCAACTGAGCTAGTCAGGCATGCAGCAGGAGCTGGTTTGCTTTTTTGGGAGAAGATTCGCTTCATGTTGCGAGACATTCTCATCTCTGAGGCTGTTCTAAAGGGATGAGAAAAGGACTGGATGGGTTGCTCTATATCTGTTGTCCTTTCTGCTGTCCTTTGCAGAATTGGGGTCTCTATACATCCTTGCTTGTCTCCTTTCTGTACAGATTGTAAATCTCATTGAGGAAACCGGGCATTTTAACGTTACCAACACAACCTTTGACTTTGACCTCTTCTCCTTGGATGAGACAACCGTCCGTAAGCTGCAGAGCTACTTGGAAGCAGTAGCAACATGACGCTTGGCCTTAGAAGCAGGCTGCTTTTGAAACCAGAAATCCCGTTTATTGGTACCAGGAAACAAACCCATGGAACTAGGCCTTCTTATTCTCTTGATTCACCCGAAGCACTGCCTTAGAGAACAGCCATGCTCTATGAATGCACAGCCAGCTGCACTTTCTAGTAGGCTTCAAACAAGCGCCCATATTGCTGAGTCTGTCCTCCCTAGCTTCATAAGTACGCTTGGGCACAGGTCCTGAGTAGAGCAAAAGACGTGCTGCACTTAGCTGCACAGTGTGACCTTTTTGGTTTTACTTCGAGAAACTGTGTTTGAAGAGCACATTTTCAGGCGTCTCTGAGATCTGAAGAAGTGTGGACGATGTTTTCTTCACCAAATCTAGGGACCAGCCTGCCTGCGGAGAGCTTTAGCGAGTCCCGTTTCCTCCAGCTCTGTGAAGAAGCGTTCATGCTGTGTAAGCAAGATTGGCTTTTACAAAGCTAGCCGAGAGACTGATGACAGAGGAGGCTTCCCAGGGGTCCTGCTGGTCTGCTGCAGAGGAAAGTGGACAGATTCCAGTTTTGATCACTTGCAAGTTAGTTCTGCCACGGTTCGGTACAGAGCGCTGCTGTAATTTGGCTCCCGATTCCTACAGGGCATCGTTCCACACGCAGGACCTTCAGCTTCCTGCAGAGACAGTTCGTGCTCTTTGGAGAGGCCTCTAGAATCTGCTGTCTCCTGCTGGGGTTTTGAGATGTCTTGTTTGTTGATCTGAGCTCCTAAACAAAGTCTCACTCCTTTCAGTCTGCTTTAACTGTAATAGGACTACAAAACTGTAAGCTGTATATTTTATATATATATTATATATATATGTATGTACTGTATGTATAAGAAGGGCCTAGTTGGGTCTTATGATCTTAAGGGTGTGTTTTTCTGTTATGTTTTTTAATGGCTATGGCAGGGGAAGGGCGCTTAATAAGATTTGACTTGTTTTGTTAAAATGCCTCTTGTGGACAATTTTTAGTGTATGAAAGCTGAACAGCAATCTTCAAAGCATTTTGTGCTCCGGAAGGGACTCACCTGTCATCTTTTCATTTGTCAGTGTTTAATAACTTTGCCAAAATAGGTGATTGGTTTTGTTTTATGTTCTCAAAGAGGAATCTCCTACAGTGGCCCCTATAGTAGTGGCTGTACTTTGGGAAAACCAAAACAAGGGAGAATTTTATCGTGGGACACACCTGGAAAACGCTGATGTAAAAACCAAGTCAAGTCAGGTTTGGTTCCTCCTCCCTTTCCCACCCCGGTGCCTGTTAAAGAAATGGCAGAAAACAGTAAACACTAATCCAGAATCTTTCGTACATTTCTAGTTAAACTAGTATTGACTTCCAAGCGTTGTCTAGGTGGGTGTGAGGAAAGTCCCGTAGCTTTCATCAAAACCTAATTACACTCCCATTCCCTAAATTCAGTATTTTTTTTTTTTTTTTGCAGAATTGCTCTGTTTTTCCAATCAGTGTGTAAGCTTTTGCCAAATGTTAAGTGGGCTGCAGGCAGCGAGGAGGAGAGCAGCAGTCCAGGGGAGCCTCCGCTCCCGAGTGGACCTCCCATATCTGTGAAAGCCCCATGTGGGAGCTGGGGGGTTGCGTCACTCCAGGGTTGGCTGTCCCTTCTCCGTTCTGAAATTGCAGTCCCTTGTTTTGGGTTACCCCTTTCTTTATCATGGAAATGTTGCAACTAATCAACTTAAGTGGCAATATGATGATAAGCTTGTTTGAGTTGGGTCATGTTGACCCGATTCCCATTAATTTTGTCTTTGTACCATCTTTCGTGTGTGTGTGTGTGTGTATGTATATACACATATATATATATAAAAAAATCAAGCTCACGCCAGGTGCAAACCCTGTCACGACAGTGATCTCAGCTGTTTTCTTTCTTGATGGACAATGCCAAGCCTGGATAGAAACCCTGTGCGCAAACGTACACGGAGAAGGTGGAGGACAGCGGGAAGAGGAGGAGCTGCCGTTCTGTCTTGGTTGGCAGTGGGATGCATCATGGTGGAGGACAGCAGACGCAGGCCATGAGTGTCACAGACTCTCCCGTGTGCTGTGTTAGGCCTGGTGGGTATGTGCAAACTGATCATGGTCTCTGGGTCTGTGGCATGGAGGAGGCAAGCCTTGTGCGGTCGCTATGGCCCCAGACTTGGCTCCCTGGGTGTGCGGAGCCTCCTGCCCGCTGCCCCCAGCACAGGGTGGGGTCTGTGACTTTTTCCTGTCCCTGAAGCAATAGGATCAGCGGTGGTAGCCAGCCTGAGATCTCCCGAGGTCTTTTGCCTCCTCTCTCCACCCGGGTAACCCACTCCCACAGCCACTGCATCCTGTCGCCTATCCTGGCACCGTTTCTCCTGAGACTGTCAGTAGCCTCCAGAGTTACTCCATGAGGGATGGGAGGTGCCACCTCCCTTCTGTCCCCTTCTCCTGTTCAGATCTGAATGGTCGTGCTGCTCCCAGCCAGTCCAAGAACACGCATGGGAGGGTGTTCCTGAACTTGGCTGGAAGTGCCCGGGGCTCCCGCCTGCGGCTGTGGCATCGTCCTGTCCTGGAACGGACTTTATTCGTGAAGTCTGATGAGCATTGATAGGAATTTTGTTTGGTTTTTATAAGAAGTATTTTACACATGGATTTTTTTAGACTGTTTATAATCTCCTTGAAAACCTGAAATAGGATTGTTCCCCCAGCAATAGTTCTTTTCCATTGTGTGCACATGCTGATTTGTTACTAAAAGGTTTCTTGCAAGTACTTAGTTGTTCTACAGAGTTGTTGTTTTTTGGGGTATGTGGTAGCGTCGGGGACCACAGGGAGGAATGACTCTGCAAAGAAAGAATGGTCAAATTTGGGCCTCATCTTGTGTCCCCTTCTAGTTACATATGAACGAGTTCCCTGTGTAGATTCTCTATAGGCTGGCTGAATGCTGTTCTGAACATGCCGTGTACAGGTATTTGTGGATAAAGTGTTTGTTCTTGTGTCACTCTTGAGAGCATGGATGGATTATTGTACTATAGGAAGGAGGTGGCAGTGCTGCCGTCGGCATTGCTTCAGGTCTTCGAGGATGTGTAGTAGCTTGCGTTGTTAAAAAAAGGAGAAAAAAAAAAAAAATACCCAAAATCGATTTCTAGCCATAATGGTTTTTCCAAGGAAAGTGGACAGAACTCTGTTACTTTTCAGTGTCCTTCATCTTGTTACGCATGAACAAGTGCGGATCGGTCTGAAGGCTTTCAGAGTTGCTTTGAATTGAATCATGCTGGAGGTGAGATCAGGACACAGCTTTTCCTTTGTCCTTGGCCTTTGTATTAAAGGGCAAAAGAGGGGGCAGGAGTATTTTCCTGTTGTCTTGGTCTGCGTATGTATTAAGCCTTGAGGCTTTGATTACTGACATTTACTATTAAAAAAAAGGAGGGGGAAAAAAAAAACCAACAAAAAAAAAAAGATAGTAAGGCTGTCTGGATCCCAAACCAGCAGCTGAGGAATATTGGACATGTAGGTAACGAGACTGGCTGTGCTGTGGTCAGGCTGAATACA
Organism: Rynchops niger; assembly: GCA_013400035.1. Lineage (NCBI taxonomy): Eukaryota > Metazoa > Chordata > Aves > Charadriiformes > Laridae > Rynchops > Rynchops niger. Next base: position 81,069 of record VXBH01009026.1, read on the forward strand.
TGGAAGTGCAATGATTTTGCCACCAGTTCTTCTGTTGCTGTGTGCGGTGGTAGCATCAGAACTAGCGAAGCAATTGATGCAACAATCCAGAAGCAGTTTTTTGTCAGATCTTGAACGTATTTGATGGTGAGAGAGGTTTAAACTTCCCTTACGGAGCTTGCCCTGTCACGTTCTCTGCGAGCAGAGACCCGAGTCGCTCTAGTTCTGCGGATTTCAGCTGTCCCGTTGGCGAATGCACTGGAGCGCGGGCGCTGGGCTCAGACGGAGCTTCTCTCTGCTCGCCCAGGTGCCTGGCACTCACTAGTTGGCATGTTCGTGTCGATGCTGGAGACAACCATTGTGCACCTTGTACGAGTAGTACTTCTAAAACGACAAAAATTGGTCGGTATCGCTTTCCTGGGGGCGTGAAATAGCCATCAAAAACTGACAAGATGAGTTTGCACTCCTAAAGAAAAAAAAAATGTAAGTACTTCAACTTCTAGATAATTTTTAATTGTATTTCTGCCTAGAGCCGAGGTATTAAATACCTTGTCACTTGAGGATTTTAAAAGTTGTGTTGGGAAATGAATTCTTCACTCAGCTGTAAGAACTGCAGCTGGCCCAAGACTAACTTCAAGATTTAAAAAAAAAAAAAAAAAAAAAAATAA
>VXBH01009026.1:81732-94039 GCA_013400035.1 Rynchops niger
AAAAAAAAATTAAAAAAAATCATGTTTGTAATACGTTACAGGATTGTTTGTCCTGAATTTTAAACTTTTTGTTAAATTTGTGGAACTATGGAGGAATTTTCTAGAAAAAGTGAAATAAAGTAAGATGGAAAAGTAAAACTTCAAGCGTTTTTTTGTTTGTTGTGTTGCTTCTCCGTGGGCAGCAACGAGGTTTTCCTGAAGCGCCTTGTTATCGAAAAGGTTTTCCGTGGGAAATGCAGAAGCCGGTAACGCCGTCGGCAGCTCCACAGGCGATGAAAAGGAAACTTGTTCTAAGCGCAGTCGGGCTGGGGTAAGACTCTGTTAATACATTAGTGCGTTAGAGTCAGTTGTTTAAATCCTGTCGCCGCTGCAGGGTGGTGGTTGGGTTCCCCGCAGTTTGCCTGCGGGAGCTGTGAGCGCTAGGTGGAGCGAGCAGGCCAGGACAGAGCTTCCCTGGGCTGTGACGGGGTTCTCCACTGCTCCCAGAGCTTGTCCCCAACCCGACAGAGCCCAGGCGGTCCTTCGCCCTGGGCTGAGCACGAAGGGTAAGGCCAGGAGCGTCCTTCCCCATGCTGCGGTGGGTTGTACCCAGCGCTGCTGCGGGGACCACTTTCAGCCTTGATTGTGATCGTGGAGTCGGCTCTGGCTGCTGCTCTCCCTGCAAGAAGGCAAACTACAACCTTTTTGCTGCTCCCCACGCTGTCACCTTGGCCCCTGACCTCAAGGCAGGGTTGAGGGTTATTTTGCAAAAATTACCGAAGTGTTAAGAGACACAAACGGCAGAGTTTGTTTATTAGGCATTCCTCTGAAAGTTGGAGGCATTCCCAATTGTTACAGCTGAGAACACAAATGATTGCAGTTACAATAGCGCATTACCCACCCTTCCCTACAGGGGCTGGAGGCACACATGCGAGTGGAATTTCACCAAGCCCAGATCACATCCAAAGTTTTAGGTTTAAAAAAAAAACCCCAGTTCCAGGTAGTGTTAACACCCATGACAGTGAGGTTGTTGGCACTAAGTAGTGCTGTAGGTGCAGAGCCGCTGTGACCTGCGGCCAGCAGCTTGCTTGAGCTATTTGTATTATTTAATAGTTACATTATCCCCTCAGAGCACCTGCCATCTCTGGGTGCCCCTCCTTTGGTCATAGGAAACGCCCCCCAGAACCACTTGTACTCAGAGCACTGATTCCTACTTTGAAATAAGCCATTTTACAAGCAATCCTTCATTTGCCGTTGGGATTAACAGTCCCTGCAGACACTGGACGAAGCCTTGCACAACCAGTTAGACGTGACCTTCAAGAGCTCCTGGGTGCTTTGAAGAAGGCGAGCCCGTGTCCTACCTTCCATGGAGTCAACGGCTGATCCCAGACCTCCAACAGAACCACCCAAGACAGGCTCCTCTCTACCACTGCAGGTACAAAGCCTCAGCCCCTCGCGGGAGGCTCTAGCCCCCATTTCTGTGATTTTAAGACTAGAGACAGCTTTCACACGCACTTCTCAATATCCCGGGGTGTAAAACACTTCTCACAACACAGGCCACGTACATCACTTTAACAACACAATTTATGGCTTCATTATAACTCAAAAAGATAAAACAGACTCAAAATATTGCACAGACAAACCCAGCAAAGGTGAGGTGCCACACACACACCAAGCCAGCGTGTGCAGTCAGGCAGCATTCATCATCTTCGACAGGAGCCAGGTTGTGGGGAAAGAGCCTTAAAATAACGCAGATGTCATCAGCATGCAGTTAAACAGACACCGCTACAAGAAAAGACATCTGCCTTTCTCCCTCCGCGGGAAGATTGCAGGTCCCCATTGTTTTACATTCAAGCTCCGGAAAGGAAAACTTTGGTTAAAACATAACGTGTAATATGGATTTACGGTAAACATTGTATTGCCCTTAAAAAAAGGGAAAGACAAAAAAAAAAAAAAAACCACAAAGCGGAGATGTTCAGGGCTACCTCAGCACAGACACAGGGAAACACTGAGCACAAACACGCTCGACACGCTGCAGTACGAGGGCCAAAAGATGGACAGTGACGGGATGCAGAGGGGCTGCGTGGTTACTGAGCCCCCTTTATTTCAACAGACCCAGGGAGCCCCCCCAGGCTCGCTTCAGTCCGCAGCACAAAGCTCCGCGCTACTGCCGGAGAGCGTTGGCTGGCGTGGTCGCTGCGTCCACATCGGCGTAGAACTGAGCGATTTGGTCTCTGTACTTCTGCACCACCACTGGGCGCTTCAGCTTCATCGTCGGGCCTGCGGAGAAAACACAGCACAGGGTTTAACGGTGCCGGTACCATTTGGAAACACAAATCCCTACTAGAGCGAAGCAACCCTGGAGGAAGGTTCAGAACACAGGAACATTCTTCTTCTAAATTGCTCTTTGTGATTAATAAAGTCTCTGTTCCTTCTCCTGTGGGCAGAAACTGCCACCCTGCAACAGGCGCCGCAGAACCACGGGTAAGCGCTGCCCACCCTCCCCAAAGCTGTGACATGGAAGAGCCGCAGCGAGGGAGGGCCGTGGGTGGCTCTGTGTACTGGGGGTCCGGGGTGCGTTGTCCATCCAAGAGCCAAGGAAGGTGACGCCAAGCGCCCCACTCACCAAGCTCGCCCCCAAAGAGGGAGAAGTCCTTCTCCAGAAGGACCCACTTCTGGACTTTCTGAGCATTTGAGACCGCTCCCTCATTGACTGCTGAAATCCCCTTCTGGATGGCCGCGTAGACCGCCTTGTCTTTGCTGCTGATGATTTCGGAGACTTTGGTGGCCTTGCTGCCCAGTTTCTGGCAGTACTCCACGGCCTCTGGAGTGAGATCGTCTCCTGGCTCCCCCGTTTCTACATCAACATTGCACTGCAAGGCAAGTCGCAACAGGTAACTTCACATTGCTAAACACTTGATTGCCTTCACGCTAACGAGCCTTACAGCCATGGGAAGCCACCCTATCTCCTTCCCCGCCCCAGTGCCAATTGTCCAATTAATCAACCACTGCAATTTGCATACGCTTGATGCAAACCGCTGCTTCAAATGAAAACTCATTGAGGCAAAACGCAGACGCAACCCCTCCAGCTCTCCGCATACTCAAGAGCCATGTCGATACCAAAGAGCGAGCTGGGTACAGAGCTCGGCTTCCAAATTCCTCCTGAACTATCCCAAGTTGATCGCTTTTTTCCTGGACCTTTTTTCCGGACCACGGCTTTACCCCCCGCATCCCACAGCGGCGTTAACAGTCTGTTGGAAGTCACCGCACGCGGCACCACCTCCAGGGCCCGGCTGGGCCTCTCTTGCCTTGCGGGAGGGCCCAGGAGGTTGGCAGTCAGTCTCGCTAACGAGCAATTATCACTGTCAGAAAAACCACTGGCCGGAGGGGTCTCCAGAGAGAACACGGTGCCGGCCACCACAGATGCGTCACTGTGGAGTTTAAAGCCGTTGCCTTAAAAAGAAATCACCGACAGCTCCGTACTGTCCAGACCGCTCTGGGAGATACTAAAAATGGGTAAGAAAAGCAGAAGGGTTCCTTTTTTTCAGTCTCACTTTGAGGTCTTTTATTTCTCTTTCTTTCTGCCCTGTGTGCTGCGGAGAGAAAGAGTTGCCCCAGCGAACGGAGGAGCCCGTTCATCTGACCAAGTGGCGATGCTCATCTTTCTGTAGCTACAGCTACCGTTCGCAACTCAGCTACGACACGTCATACTCCACCGTGCCTCCTGTCTCTAGAAGCCGCTCTAAAAACGCGTAACAGTTATCTTCCTCACTGGAATTAAACATTTCTCAACACAGGTGGATTCCCATCCCGTTTTCCATTACCTTTAGCGTTAGAAGCATAGCAAGGAATTTTGCTTTGTCTCCCACCAACATGGCGTTGCTGATGATGGGAACAGCATCTTTTACGGCATCCTCAATTGGAACGGGAGGAACGTTCTCACCTCCTGCGGTGATGATGAGCTCTGGAAGAGAGTCAAATCTTGATTAATGCTTAGAGCTTTTCCGTCCCCCTGCCCTGCACAAACTGAAATAACTTTATAGCTGCTTGAGGTCTGTGTCCCGGTGTCCGGAGAAGGCAGCGAGCCAGGAGGGCTCGGGTGGGGCTGGGAGGGGTGAGACCGACGGCGTGCACACAACCAGCGTTCTAAAAACTGCTTTAATGCTGCAGGGAGTTTTGCGGTTTGGGAACGCGGGGTGAGGCGTACGAGCACCTTAGTACCCTGCCCCTGTCACCTCGGACGCCAAAGCTTAAGGTGGTACCAGAGTTGTTCAGAAAGTGAAGTGAAAAAGTTTGCTGAGGCGAAGCAGCGTTTTTGAAGTGACAGAGGGCAGAGGAGAGCCTGCCCTCCTTGGCTGTCTTTTAGCCATTTCTGAAAGCAGCCCCTTGGCGTGACCGTTCATCTCTTTTCGATGACTGAAATCTTGCATGAGATTGGATTTGTTTGGGATGGGTCAAAGCGGTGGCCCGAGGCCTGCCTTGCTGCAAAGCCATTTTCACAACAGCCTTACGCTGCTGTTTTCTCTTGGAGGCTCAGCTAGCAAAGCCAGCCCGAAGTGCAGGGACCCGACAGGTCCAGCACCGAAAAACAAGGCGACAAAGCATTAACTGCTGCTGCTGAAATTGGAGGATTTCTTCCTTGCTCTGCAAACACACCTAATGGTTTCAGAGCTCATCTCTCCTCCCGTCACACGCTCAGTGACAGGACGTGCTGCAGCCAGATTCCCACTAAAGACTTCATAAGAAGTACTGGAATATTCTCCTGGGCAAGCCACAGCCAGATAACGAGCAGGGTCTGCACTCATCCTATCACAGCACTGTGTAACCTCACACAATCACAGAACGTCGGGGTGGGAAGGGACCTCTGGAGATCATCTCCTCCAGCCCCCGGCCACAGCAGGGTCACCCACAGCAGGTGGCACAGGGACGCGTCCAGGCGGGTTGGGAATGTCCCCAGAGACGGAGACTCCCCCACCTCTCTGGGCAGCCTGTGCCAGGGCTCTGCCACCCTCACAGCAAAGAAGTTCCTCCTCANGGGGGAGGATGACCTCCCTCCACCTGCTGGCCACGCTCTTCAAGACAGAGTCAGGGGATGCATTACCTTTAATTCTGCCCGTGATGTAGAGGAATCCATCCTTATCGTGCTTGCCCAGGTCACCGGAATGCAGCCAGCCATCTTCATCAATCGCCTCTCTGGTTTTTTCTTCCATGTTCAAGTAGCCCATGAAGATGTGCCTCCCCGAGAAGCAGATCTCCCCGTTGCCATCTCTGTCGGGCTTATGAATCAGCGTCCGGCAGCCTGTGACTTCCTTCCCACAGCTCAAAGAGAACACACACACAAACCCCACGGCATTTTAAAAAAAAAAAAAAATAATATTAACACCCAGTAGCCGAGCAGTGAGATAACAGCAGTCCCCTGTCAAGCATCTAAACAAAGCCGTGGCAGCTTTTTATTACAACTGCTTCAGCGAGGAACTTACAAGGGGCACCTGTTTATGGAAGGGGAACTACAGAAAGTTGTTATTGCAGAGATCGGTGCTCACACACCTGGTGTTTTCCACCCATTGTTCTCAAACACCTTTCAATTAGAAGATTTATGTCCTTGGCACAAGCTGCTGCTGATGGGGGTATTTACTCTGCAGCCTGAACGAGCCGTTCAAAGCGACAGCAGAGTCCTACTGCCTTTATTGATTTGACACTAGAGTGAACTGTAGGCTGGAGTTACCGATTCTTCCTCCTTCCCCATCAACCCTTTGCTTCCTCCTCACTTTCTGGAGAATCCAGACCAAGTTAAATTTAAGGAACACGGCTGTTGCCCTGAGCAGATCTCTTCACCTGCGGCCAAAGGAATTGCCTCCCTAGTGATTTTTAACCAGCAGCAAGACTCGGGAGGAGAAACCTTAAAGCAACTCTTCCTCCCGGGCAGCAGCGCTCCACTCACGGGGAACCATTTACCTGCCGAGCTTGAACGCGTGAGGTAGAGAGATTGTGTGAGGCCCCGAGCTCTCGCTCATGCCGTACAGCTCCAACACAGGAATGTTCAGGCTTAAAAAAAATTCCAGCGTCTCCCTGGAGATGGGGGCGGCCCCCGTGTAGCACTTGGTGCATCGGTCCAGCCCAATGGCCTTTCGCACCTTCTTGTACACCAAGTGCCTGGCTAAGCGGAAATTCACCGGCACTTCAGAGTACCTGGAAGAGAAAAACGGTTACAAGATCTCAGGCCTTTCGTCTTCCTCCTATTTTACTTTATTCAGTAAAAAAATAAATTACTATCCCCCCCTAGCTCTTGCTGCTCAAACTCCGGTCCAGCCGCAACATTTGGCTTTTGCCGTCCGTAAGTCTGGCCTGTTACACAGGATAGAATTCCTCATCTGACAGGAAAATCCTCCTAATATTCATCATATCCCTTAAGTGTAGTTCATAATTACCCATTCATCCACTTCAGGTTTGTCTGCAGCCCGACTCCCTTGGCCCACGACGCCACTTTTCTTCTGAGCGTTGACGATTTTGCCCCGATGGATTTCATTTTTTCTTCCATTTTTTCCCAGACGCGAGGAACTCCCAGAAAAGCAGTCGGCCTCACGTCCCGCAGGGTGTCCACCAAGGTGCCCTGAGCAAAGCAGAATTTATTACAGCTCTCAGAAACGCTTCGCTACAGACTTCAGGTCAGCGCTGGTCACTAGCCGAAGCCTGGGCCACCACTTTTGAGGAATTGCTCATTTTCAAGTGCAGTGACACCACGAGAAAGGAACCCCAGGAGCATGCAAATGCCACAGCGGTTTTAAGAAAACACCAAGGGTCAATCTCTCGTGAGACCCCACCTGGAGCACTACGTCCAGCTCTGGAGCCCTCAGCACAAGAAGGACACGGAGCTGTTGGAGCGGGGCCAGAGGAGGCCACGGAGATGCTGGGAGGGCTGGAGCCCCTCTGCTGGGAGGACAGACGGAGAGAGCTGGGGGGGGTCAGCCTGGAGAAGAGCCTGGAGAAGAGAAGGCTCCGGGGAGACCTTCCAGCCCCTTCCAGTCCCTCCAGGGGCTCCAGGAAAGCTGGGGAGGGGCTGTTTGCAAGGGCATGGAGCAACAGGACGAGGGGCAATGGTTTAAACTAGAGCAGGGCAGGGTTAGGTTGGACATTAGGAAGAAGTTCTTTACACTGAGGGTGGTGAGACACTGGCCCAGGTTGCCCAGAGAGGGGGTGGAGGCCCCATCCCTGGAGACATTCAAGGCCAGGCTGGATGAGGCTCTGGGCAACCTGATCTAGTTGGAGATGTCCCTGCTGACTGCAGGGGGTTGGACTAGATGGCCTTTAGGGGTCCCTTCCCACCCAACACATTCTGTGATTTTCAAGTGCAGTGTCACCACAAGAAAGGAACCCCAGGAGACACCAAGGGTTGATCTTTCCAGTGCCAACGCTGACACAGCGCCCAGAGAAGGACCATTCTCAGGACACAGATTTAGTGGCGGTGGTGTTTTGCAATGTGGACAGAGTAAATACAAAGCCATTGCTCAACCGAGCTGCTGGGGCAGAGAAGTGGTGGCCGGTGAGACACCGAGAAGCTCCGGTCAGCTCGTCCGAGATTGCAACGTGGAGTCAAAAGGCAAAGGTCAGAGTGGCTTAAACAGAGACCCTTAAACAGCAGCAGTCGGTCGCGACGCAAATAAACCAAGTTAGCCCGGCTTTTGGAATCATGAGATAATCACCCATGTTTGTTTTAAAGCACCCACCCAGCTACGAGCAGGTGGATGGGCGCAGAATTTTTAGGCTCTTCTGGTTTTACCTTTAATGCGTCCGGCTGAGCAAAGAAAACTTGTGCGCCGAATGCCATTGCCGACCAAATATCCGACATCTGCGCAGCGATGTGGCTGAGGGGCAGGTAGCTGACCACCAGCTCCTGCTTTTCTTTAGCATCCGTCAGCATGATGAACCGCCCTGCCGCCGCCGCCGTCCACGTCAGCTGGAACAAGAACCCGCATCGCCGTTACGTGACAGCTCCGCCGAGCACAACACGCAGCTCAAAACAAGCCCACGGTTTCCTGTGATCTGAACACCAGGCCTGTTTTTCGGCTCCTGCCTTCCCTCAGCACCCACCTAAGGTCACGGAAAGGGCGTTTATACAAAAAGGTCCTTACGTTGTCATGGCTGAGCATCACTCCCTTTGGCTGCCCCGTCGTCCCCGAGGTATATATGAGCGTACAGCACTGGTTAGGCTTCTGCGAGTCAATGATTTCATGGAGCTGAGCATCTGGAACATCTTTGCCAAGGTCCCTGAACTCACTCCACTGTACACAGAAGAGAAGAACCTCGATCACTTTGCAGGTTACCCTTCCCATGAGAAATTAAACCCTTTGCTACACGTGAAGAGAAGGAAACCGCTTCCCATATCCAAACCTCTGGCGGAGGTTGTAAATGGGCCGCTGCCAGCCCCACAATGTTTTCTGGCTGCCACAAGAGGCATGGCCAGAAGGGGAAGAGGAGAAGGGCCCGTCCTTGGGGAGCGGAAGGGCTCTGCAGCAACCCCAGTACTCACTGGGGGTAACTGGAGTAACTGTGGGACCCCAGGCTGCCTCGCAGAGGTCAGCGGGGTAACAAACACCCTCCCTTACAGCACGGATTATACAGGTTTGAGCAACAGTAGACACCTACTGCTTCAGTGGGGCAAGAAATCCCCACCAAAACCAACACAAGCTCAGGGGGTGACAGTCCCGGGGAAGGTGACGGTCCATCAGCTGGACACCGCCCGCCTTTACACGCCGTTTGGATGCCCAGCACTTACCGAGTACAGATTTGGCCTCTTCTCTTTTAGCTCTTCCCCATACTGGATAATAGCTTTCAGATGAGGTAGTTTATGGTGAATCTGTGTTAAGAAGGGAGATTCGTGAGAAGGAGCAAATCCTGCTTGTCTCTTCAGCTTAACCCCCCACTTAACGTGCGACTGCTGCTTGCCATCGCAAGGAAGGTGAAGAGAATCCCATCTGTGATAGCGAAAGAAGATAGAGAGAGAGAACTTTCTCACTAGAGAAAGTAATCATTTGCACTGGGATGCTGCCTGACAACCTGGGGGACGATCAGTTATTGGTTTTGGCTTCTTAGATGTTCAGCTCGAGGCTTTGCTAAGGTGTGGAACCAGCGTTTAACCTCCATGTAACCTCTCGCGAGACTGAGCACAAGCAGCCGCTCATCTGGCTTGAACAGGGAACACACCGAGGATCACAGAACCATGAAATGGTTTGGGTTGGAAGGGACCTTAAAGGTGATCTAGTTCCAACCCCCCTGCCCTGGGCAGGGACACCTCCCACCAGCCCAGGCTGCTCCAAGCCCCGTCCAACCTGGCCTTGAACCCCTCCAGGGATGGGGCAGCCACAGCTTCTCTGGGCAACCTGGGCCAGGGGCTCACCGCCCTCACAGCAAACAATTTCTTCCAAATAGCTCATCTTTCTGCGTAAAACCGTTCCCCCTCGTCCCATCGTAGCAGGCTCCAGCAGTTCACCTCTCCTTTCAGACCCAGCATTGCCCCCCCACGTCCGTCAATGGGCTGCCGTCGCCCCCGCCGTTTAAAAAAAAGGCGTATTTACCTCTAAGATTTTCTGCAGCTGTTTATGGTTTTCCACAACCACAACGTTAGCGCTGCAGTTCTCTGCTACATAATGACAGGCCTCAGGAGAGTTTGTAGTGTAGATGCCAACAGCAAATCCGCTATGAAAGAACAGGGGAAAAAAACAAAACAAACCAGAGAAGCAAAACACAGAATTAGAGGATAAGCAGAGCTGCTGGCAGAAGTCAGACCATTTCAAACTTTTCGCTTTAGGAAGAATATCCCATAAGACAACAACAAAAAGCGAAGGGCTTAATTCCAAGAGCAAAGGCTCTGTTCTGGGACACGGGAAATGTCAGAATGGTGCAAGGGGCCACAATGCCTCAGGTGGAAGGAGGTTATTGAAATCCAGAGCTGTGATCCTCTGGCATTTCCCATCGTATTTTCAAGCACAGTGCCAGTCAGCGCGCTTTTGGATGAGCCTACTGTTCGTCTTATGTTGACAGAAGCACTGATGGCTAAAAAAAACCCCATAAAAATAATATTTTTTGTCTCATTAATTCATAGGATCATGGAATTGTCTGGGTTGGAAGGGACCTTGAAGATCATCTAGTTCCAACCCACCTGCCATGGGCAGGGACACCTCCCACTAGATCAGGTTCCTCAGAGCCCCATCCAGCCTGGCCTTAAAAACTTCCAGGGATGGGGCTTCCACCCCCTCTCTGGGCAACCTGTTCCAGTGTCTCACCACCCTCATGGTGAAGAACTTCTTCCTAACGTCCAGTCTGAATTGACCCATCTCTAGTTTTAATCCATTCCCTCTAGTCCTACCTCTTCATAATGAGGAGACAGTTTAGGTTCTAGCTATCTTAATTAAATTCAAATATAAGCAGTTGTGTTTGTTTTGGGGTTTTGTGCTTTATTTTGTTGGGTTTTGGTGTTGGTTTGGTTTTTTTTTTTTTAAAAAAAACTGCTTCTCACATGAATACTGAAATTCCTATCCTAAATACTGAAATTCCTATCTGAATGCTAAAGGAAAATGCACGTCAAGAGACACCCCCCGTTCCTACCCTGCGAGGATAGCTCCGATGTCCGCAATAAACCACTCTGCGGAGTTAAACCCCAAGATGCACACTCCATGGAAACGCTCCAGCCCCAGCTGTAAACAAGAGAGGAGATTACAGTGATCTTGGTTTGATTTTTTTTTTTTTCCCTTTGAAGAACGCTTCGAGTTAATTTACAGATCTCCGCTGTGAGCACAACGTCGAGGGAAGAGTTCACGGAATCACGGAATCTTTCAGAGTTGGAAGGGACCTCTGGAGTTGTCCCACTGCCCTGCTAAAGCAGGACTGCCCCGAGCACATCACTCAGGGCTGCATCCAGGCGGGTCTTGAAAGTCTCCAGAGAAGGGACTCCACACCCTCCCTGGGCAGCCTGTTCCAGGGCTCTGTCACCCTCACCGTAAAGTTTTTCTCATATTTGATCAGAACTTCCCGTGTTCCAGCTGGTGCCCGTTACCCCTCGTCCTGTCACTGGGAACCACTGAAAAGAGCCTGGCTCCATCCCCCTTACACCCACCCTTTAGATACTTGTCGACATGCATAAGGTCTCCCCTCAACCTTCTCTTCTCCAGGCTAAAGAGTCCCAGCTCCTTCAGCCTTTCCTCATCAGGGAGATGCTCCAGTCCCTCAATCATCTTAGTTGCCCTTCGCTGGACTCGCTCCAGCAGTTCCCTGTCCCTCTGGAACTGGGGAGCCCAAAACTGGACACACTATTCCAGTTGTGGCCTCACCAGTGCAGAGCAGAGGGGGAGAATGACCTCCTTCGACCTGCTGGCCACACTCTTCCCTATGCAGCCCAGGANCGGGTTACAGGCCTCCAACTCGACCCTGCTCCATTAATCACAACCCGCCGAGTCCTGTCACACAGCCAGCTCTCGATCCACCTCACTGTCCCCTCGTCTAGTCCACGCTTCCTCGGTTTCCTACGGAGGATGTTATGAGAGACAGTGTCGAACGCCCTGCTGAAGTCAAGGTAGGTGACATCTGCCGCTCTGCCCTCACAGGGCAGGGCACACGGTAATTCACACAGAAGAATTTCCCAAAGACCTGACGGAACCAGTGGGGCTTCAGATCAGACACGGCCCCGCTTTACCAGTTGGCAGGAAAAAAAAAAAAGGCTTTGCCTGGGTCTGCGCTGGGTACGAGGAGCTCACTGCCAGTAACGGTATCGTAACACCGTGGTTTTACAATGCGGGTGGTTATTCCCTTCGGGCTGGGAAGGAGAAGGCGGGAGGTTAAGTTGGACAACACCTGCCGAGACGTTTAGTCATTTAGTCCAGCTCAGGTGTGTCAGGTATCAATAACAACCAGAGCAACAAGCTCCAGCGACAGTCAGAGACCCTTCGCTACGACGTTCCAGCTGTCCAAGTCCAGGCGTTAAATCCCTCTTCAGCCATTCTCTGGCTTTGTCCCGGGAGCAGAAGTTTGTGCACGGGCAGATCCCACCGCGGGAGCAGGGAGAGAGGGGCCGTAACGTCCAGAAATAAGCCTTCAGAAGGGTAACAGCAAGGACACGAAGTGCTGGTTTCTCTCTCCGAGTGTCTTAACTCCCACCAGCCCCGGCAACAGGCTCAGCCAAATTGGACACCTACATCTGCTTCCTAAGCATCCCTTCAAGTTTTTGCTTGGAAAGGTCACTATTTACATGCCTCGCATGGTCCAGGTCTGCCGCGTACCTCAAACACTTCGCTTTCAGAAAATGTTTCCTTATGCTTTTCCCCCCCCCCCCCCCCCC
>VXBH01009026.1:94089-107254 GCA_013400035.1 Rynchops niger
GAAGCAACTTGCGAGAAACGCAAACAAAAGCACTGCGCTCGTTGCCAAGCTGCGCGTGGCACGGCCGGGTATTTCCCTGCCACTTCAAGGCTCACCCACGCTCCGAATTTGCAGGTTTTAGACGCAGTGGACTCAGCAATTAAACTGACTGAACGCGAACGGGGAGAATTCAACAAAAGCTTACCTTCAGAAAGCTTTTTGCTGCTTTCCAGCACTCCTCGTAGTACATCTTGTACGTTAGCTTTGTCCACTGCCCGCCCTTTTTGGATGCGAGGGCGTAATAATCGCCGTATTTGCTAACAGCTTCCCGGAACAGCTCGTGAACCGTCTTCGGCGCTGCGCTGCCTATGCCCTGCTCACCCAGCCGCAGCCTGACCTCCCCGTCTCGTCGCGTTGTCCACACGCTGGAGGCCGCAGGCGAAGAGGCCGCTTCGAAAGACAAGTGTTCGGCGTCTCGTGTTTAGAAATTGCTTGCAGCCGTAACAGAAATACAGCCACGAGCACCAAAGGTACGCAAGCAAGTGCTGTTATGCCCCCTCCCGCCCCCTCTTTTTTCACCTCGTATGGCAAACTTGCCAAGCATAAAACTCCCAGTATTTAAAACAGAGCTAACACGACAAAGCTTCTAAAGCGCTTCCGAAATTTTGTTAAACTTTTCCCATTTACATCCCCCTCTAACCTGCTTTGCTGCCCCAAAGCTCTTCTACTGGTCAAGCACAATCCTACGCACCCTGCTTTGGTTTTTTTTCTTTTAAGGAGGACTGGAAGTGGTCCGTAATTACCTGGCAGATGAGCACTAGGCAGTGACACTGCCCATTTTACTCCTTGGAGCACAGCCGTGCTTCAAAGTCCAAGTTCAAGATGCTTCTGGAGAGACCGTCCTGCAATTCCAGTTTCTTCTTCCATTGTTACGGTTTGATAAACTCCCCTCTCGTTTCAATAATAACGATTTCGTGCACGCCGCAGGAACTAAAAACTCCTTTCCGCTTACCTTTGGAGCCAAGCGTGTCCATCCGACATCCTGCCGTCTTCCTCTCTTCGACGGGCTCGGGGACCTCCACAGCTCTGCAAGGCAAAGCCAGGATTCAGCGCGGGGGCTGAAGAACGCCTGAGGGGCGCCCGCGCCACCCCTTAATCCTGTCAGTCCTTGAATGTCAACAAGGATTAGCGGTTCCTGACGTTCTGCAGGTGACTTTTATTAGTTTTGCTAGCCTGCATGGCTACATCAACGAAAGGGGGTCCTCTAGGAGAGCGGGAGAGCTTTGCCTGCGCTGCTCTTAAACACGCGTGTTGTCCTGCTCTCATTTCGGACAAGCCGCAGGAGGATGCGTAAATATGCAGAAAACAGTGATATTTTAACCCCAGAGGTCAGCCCCAGGGGCCTGAAACAGCGTGTGGAGCGGCGAGGAGGAGAGGGGCAGGACGGGACACGCGGACCCGGTGCTCGTCCCCTCTCTGCCATAGGGGGTCTAACGAAGGGAGGCCCCCGCGAAGCCGGACATCAGCCCCCCATCGTCACCCCATGGGGAACTCCCAGAGGTTTCCTGCCGCAGCCGGTCCAGCTGCAGAGCAGGAAACGGATTCAACAGGATATCTTGTTCTTTGGCATTCCGAATAAAGCCAGTGCACGGGGCTCCCACCAGATGTCTGTGAGGAAACGGGAACAGGCCCGTCCCCCGTCTCCAGCAGCCACGCTCCTCACCAGCGGCTTCTCCTGCGGCGCCAGCGGAAAGCTGCCCCTTTTTTTTTTTCCCGCTCTCAACTTTGCAAGATCTGGTGAAACGCCACCTGCCCGCGCTTGTAGAACAGGGATCTTCCTCCGTCCCCTTCCAAGGGAGACTCTCACAGCTGTACGTGATGAGGATAAGGAACAATCGAGTCGCACGTCCCGCTTCAGACCACAAGTTGGAAGCCAGACCCTCTGAAATCTGGTATTCACGTCCCCACGCTCTGTCCCCAAAGGACATCCCACCCTCCAACCTACAGGCAGGTGACGCTTGTTCCTGTACCCTGGGCCATGCCCTGCCTGTACCACCAACGTAGCACTGAGGTCCAAGGTCTAGTTGACCCAAGACTATATTCCAGAGAGCCAAAACGTCCCCCTTGCCTTGCCGAAGAGCCCTCCGGGGCCTCTTTGCTCCCGGCCATCACCAAGGTGCCGGTTTCTTCATGCCAGCGCCGGGTGTCGACTCTTCCCCCATAGCAGTGGTTGGTCCCTCTCCACCACCAGCTTCCAGGTCTTCTAGAAGGGCTGCGCATCCCTGACATCACAACGGCCCCGACCCCATGCGGGGGCAGCTTTGGGGCGAAAAGAGCCCCAATATCCCTGCCTGCCACCAGTACAGCCCACCCGCAGGCAGGAGCTCCCCTGGTGGGACCAATCCAGGAGGGTTCCCCCCGCGCCCCACGTTCTTCTTCCCCTCCTACCAGACCGAAGAGCAGCCAAGCCAGCGCACGGCACTGCGCGAGTAAGGCGTTTCCCTCTGTTTTACGCTTTCCCTGAATTTCTAGGGGGATCGTCAACGCTTATTGCTTTGTGCACACGGTAAGATTTAAGATTGTCCTGTCCAAAAGCAGAACTGCTTCTCCTGTCTACTCCGCAAGCCAGAAACTAGAGGGAAGTAAATAAAATTTTTTTTTTCTTTATTTCCCCCAAAAGGATTACAAGATGTTCCCTACTACGTGTTTCCTCCTCATTATTGAGAGCATTTTTCAGCACCAATTAATCCACAGTTGCGACAGTTCCGCACCGTTTCACCACCAGCTTTTACGATCAAAGCATGCAAATGACCCAGTAACACCAGCAAAAAAAAAAGAAAAGAAAAAAAGCCCCAGCTGTTTCCCCTCCCAGTGACTCAAATCGTCTTAGTGACTCAAATCATCTTTTTCTCCCCCTTTACTACACGTAATTCAAATGCAACATGAAAAAAATTAAGCAAAGAGGGTTTTTGTCAGCTATATCTCATTACGCTGGGGAGATCCAGACCCTTAATTGCTGTTCTGCTCTTTAGCAAGAGGCTGCTGAGATTTACAAACGGGAGTTTGATAAAAAAAAAATGGCACAGAAACCATCCTCTGCTGCATGTCCAGCAACCAATGCAGGACTGGTTCGGTATTCTAAGTATTCAATCACCGACCTCCCCATTAAACAGGTTCACAATTAGTCAAAGTTCCTTTAAAAGGGGCAAACTTTCTGTCTACGCAGAACGTCCTGCCACTCTTGGGCTTTAGGTTTACGTTAAACGCACCCCGCTTGCAGCGCCGTCCTCTGCGTGGTAGCGAGGTGCAGCAAATCTAACCCCGTCCCTCTTCTTCCCAGATTTGTAGATTTTTCGAGACTGTACATTCAGCTTTTGCATTTTGGAAGTGATAAAAACGGAAGGATTTTTTTTTTTTTTTAAAATTTCAATGCGAAGAACTGAAATTTCTCCAAAGGAAAAAAATAAATTTAATTAATCTAAGTAAACACGACGGAATAAAAACTACATCCTACGTATACAGGTCACCACAGAGAAAATAAAGCCTTAAAAAGCACAAACCTAGCAGAAGAGTTGAGCCGTACATCGTCCAGCGACACCTCGCAGTTCCCGGGAGGATCCGAGTTACAATAAACCGCAGGGACGGGTTCCGCGAGTGCCATCCCTGCCTCTGACTCACACAGCACCGTCCCTGTAAAAACAGGTTGGGGGGGTGGGGGGAGAAATAAAAAATCAGAAAATCAAAATACAGTCAAACGCTAGAGTAAAATCGGCTTCTCCCGCTGCAGGTCCCTGACCGAGGCAGCCCCGAGATCGCCGGATTTTGCGTGAAATCCAGTAAATCCTCCCAGCGGACGCGGCGCACCCCGCATCGCCCCGTTAAAAAAAAAAACAAACGCACACAAAACACAAACCAAACCCTCGGCGGTGGGCGATACACCCTCCCCCGCCTCCGAAAAGGACCCTGACAATTTGACAGAGCACAAATTTATATTTTACCCTGCCTTTGCCCCAAACGAACACCTCCGCCCCCCGACCCCGGCACCGCAGAGCTCCGGGGCCGGCCGTACCCCGCATCGCCTTTGTCCGGCTGCTCCCGCAGCTGCTCTGCGCCGGCACCCAGCAGGAGGAGGAGGAGGAGGAGGAGGAGGATGTGTAATATCCTTTATTTTTAAACTAGCGCCCAGGAGGCAGATCTGGAGCATCTTATGTCATGTGCTGCCTGCCTCGCAATTGGAAGCGGCTCCTCACCCCACACGCCGCAGCTGCTTAAGGAAGCCCCGGCTCCACGCCGGCCCCGCGCGCCCGGGATTTGGGGTTCCCCCCACCTCGGAGGTTTAACCTGATCCGGGGGAGGGGGGGAATTAAAAAAAAAAAAAAAAAAAAAAATCGATGCTTTGGCAGCCGTTGTGTTTTTGGCAGCTTCTACGCCGCTCTCAGTACTTTGTCGTTAAGGGATTTCGTCACCTACAGCAAGCGCTTCCCAGCGCCGAAAGCAACGTCGGTTTTATTTAAGGTTTACATTCGTCACAAGCCTTTGACGCTTCTGTTGAATTGTTTCCGGGGATTCCTAACTGGTCGGGGATGAACCTCATCACCCTTCATCTTTTTAAAAAGTGGATTTTTAGCATCCCGTTTTGTAGCCGCGTCAGACAGACGCTGTTTAAAGCGGGCACGGCCGAGAGCACGTTTGTCGGAATGACAGCAGACAGGAGGAAGAGGGAAGAGCCCCTCAATCCAATGAATCCAGCGAAGATGAGCCGCAGCCTTCGGCCTCTGACAGCAGTGGAGAGCGGTGGCCAGCCAGCAGGGCAGCGGGCTGGCCAGCCAGCAGCCCCGGGTGGCACGTGTCCCATCCCTGTGTCCCTGTCACCCCCCCCCCCACCCACCAGGCAAGGACACGTCGCTGCTCCCCCCACGCTCGGCTCCGGGCTGCAACTCGCAACGCGCAAAATAGTCAAATTCACACGTGGCTGAGGAAGGGACGTCTCCAAAAACGCCAGCTCTGAGATAACTGGCAGACATCACCCGGTGCCCCATTCTAGGCTAAAAGAGTGGGGTTTTCTATTTATTTATTTTTTTCTAATAAGTTAGCTGTGAGGAAAGGGGCATTATCTCTAGAGCGGCCACCCAGAGCTGTGACACCCGGGCTCAGTCCCCTCCCCAGCCCGGAGGGACTCAGCCCCGCACCAGGAGGAACGTGCTGGTTTCCAGACGTGGATGTGCCGCCACCTCCGGCTCCTGCTCACCGAGGGACCGGGGCAGGGGGTGAGGAGGGACCTACCGTACAAGCTGTCATTGGGCTTGACCCCCTCTCGCAATACTGCCCCCACACTCCTTCCCAGCGCCCCACGACAAGGGTTTGAGGCTCCCCAGCATCCCTGCAGGAAGCTTTCCTCTCCGTGCTAATTACAGCCTTTCTCTTGCCCTCTGCTCGTTAACGCAGCAGGGAAGTTGCAAGGGGAAGGGTGGCGGTGTCCTCACGCCAGCGTCCTGCAGCCCAGCCCGGCGAGCTCTCGGGCAGCAGACGCTGGTTGGAAACACATTGGGCAAAGAAAGGCCAATCTCCCAGGTGCCCAGGAGTCATACCGTCATGGAATGGTCTGGGTGGGAAGGGACCTTAAAGGCCACCCAGTGCCACCCCCTGCCCTGGGCAGGGACACCTCCCACCAGCCCAGGTCGCTCCAAGCCCCGTCCAACCTGGCCTTGAACCCCTCCAGGGATGGGGCAGCCACAGCTTCTCTGGGCAACCTGGGCCAGGGGCTCACCGCCCCCACAGCAAACAATTTCTGCCTGAGATCTCATCTCAATCTCCCCTCTTCCAGTTGCAAACCCTTCCCCCTCGTCCCACGGCTCCCCTCCCTGCTCCAGAGTCCCTCCCCAGCTTTTCTGGAGCCCCTTGAGGGACTGGAAGGGACTGGAAGGTCTCCCCGCAGCCTTCTCTTCTCCAGGCTGAAGACTCCCAACAACAATTTAGGATGGGAGCAAAGGTGTGAGGATACACACGGTCTGAGCAGCTCTGCCTAGCGCTGCAGCCAGCCCCCTGGGCTCAGCACCCACAGCTCTGCTCCACAAGCCCCTGGAAAGCCCCCAGGAGCTCACCGGGGGTCCCGAGCGGGATCAGGAACGATCCTCCCCTGCCACAGGCTGTTCCCGGCGGAGGTAACACCCAGGGCCGCAGCACAGGTGTGCAGGGTGACGGGGGACACACACCCAAAGAAGAACCTGCCGGAGGAACCCTCCCTTTTAACGAAGCCCGTGTGACAACCAGAGTCATTTAAATACAAAGCGTCTCCTGTGCTGGGGGAGCGCTGGGAGAGCTGGAAGTTGGGGAGGGATTTCATGGCAACCGCCGCGGAGCTCCACGGACGACACCGAAGAGGAGCCTGATGATGATGTGCAAACTCGTGACGGTCAACGGGAGTGAAGGCTCCGAACACGCTTTTACTCCCAACACACCCACAGAGCCCCAAAAACCAGCGCGAATTCAAACGAGCGCAGGGGTCCACGCTGCACACCCCAACACGTTCCAGCGCGGCCCACTCCCCTTCCTGTTACTGGTTTGGGGTTTTGCTTTTAATTTTTTTTTTTCCACTTTTAACCGGTAAAGGCACCGTGTCTGACCCGGTGCGGTTACCGCCGTGCAGATCGGCTTTAGGCGGTCGCTGCCTTATCTCGCTGCCTTCCCCCCTTTCTACCAAAACTGAAACTTGGCTTTTTTCGTCCCCTTTTTTTTTTTTTTTTTTTATTTCCCTTAAAGATTTATCGGGCGAGGAAACAGCCCGCTCTTCCTCTTCTGGATGAACTCGGGTTTTCCAAGGGCAGCGACGAGAGCTTCCCAGGCCCCGCAGGCCTGCTCCTACGGCCGGGACGGGATGTCGCCCGGTGCCTTCTGACGCAGGAACGGGGACAACACGAGGAAAAACGACGCCAGCCTCCGGGAGGATGACCCCGCGCCGGCGCCCCGCGGCCCCCGCCATGGCCGGACGTCGGGCTCCATCGGGGCTGGCGGAGCGGCCCCCACCGAACTCGTTAGTTTAAAATTTTGACCAAATTGCTTCTCCAGGAGCCCGGGGGATTTTCGGTGAATTCCCCGGCAGCGTGACTCACCCGGCTTTAATTTCCTCTTTCTTCAGGTGCTGGCGGCTTCGCCGCGCCGTGGCCACAGCGGGGGTGAGCCCCCCGAGGCCGGGGTCGCCATCCTGAAGACATCCCCCNNNGACACCGCGTGGGCGGCGCCAAGCCGCGCCCTCCGCCCGGCTTTCCCGCGCTGATTTTCCCGCGCCACGAGGGGACCGTGAAGCCCCCACCTCCCCTCCCCTCCCCACGCGCGCGGCCGGTCGCGAGGGAAGGCGGGAACCCCGCGCGCACGCGCAGTTACCTCCAACTGGAGCCGGCGGGAGCGCGCGGCGACCCCCAGGCGGCGCGAGAGCGATTCTGCCACGCGCCGCCACGCGGGGCNCCGCCCGCGGTTCTGCCCCCTCCACCTCCACCCTGCCACCGGCGCGTCCCGCAGCACCCCACCGGCGGGACCGGGGCCGGGCCTTCCCCTCGCAGCCCCCCCCAGCGCCGCCTCTCACAGGCCCCAAAGGCACCGCGGGGTGGGGGGGCTTATTTAACCAAAACCTCCAAGTTTTTGGCCGGCCCGCCCCACTGGTGAAAGGCGCGTCTAAAGCAGCTGGCTCAGAAATTGCCGGAGAGGTTAATTTCGCAGTGAAACACACACANAGCCGCGCCCTCCGCCCGGCTGTCCCGCGCTGATTTTCCCGCGCCACGAGGGGACCGTGAAGCCCCCACCTCCCCTCCCCTCCCCACGCGCGCGGCCGGTCGCGAGGGAAGGCGGGAACCCCGCGCGCACGCGCAGTTACCTCCAACTGGAGCCGGCGGGAGCGCGCGGCGACCCCCAGGCGGCGCGAGAGCGATTCTGCCACGCGCCGCCACGCGGGGCCCGCCTTTAGAGCGCTCGCGGCGGCGGGGAAGGAGGGGGAGGGGGCGTGGCCAACCCTTGGTCACACCCACCGCCACGCCCCCTCCCGCTCGAAAGACCCGCGCGGCCGCGCCATTGGCGCAGGCGGCGGTCGGAAGGCGGCGAGGCTCCGCCCCCTCGCGCCACGGGGTTACCCGCGGTCATTGTCCCGGCGGGCGGTGCCCAGCGCCGGGAACCGGGAACCGGCCCTACCCGCCGCCCCGCGGGGCTGGGAGAGCACGGGCTGAGCCAGCGCAGCCGTGGGAGAGGCGGGAGTCGCCTCGCAGTCCCCCGTGCCCATCCCTGGCAGAACCCAGGCAACGGTCGAGGGGACAATTCCATGAGGTTCGACAGGGCCGAGTGCCGGGTCCCGCCCTCGGGCCCAGCCCCCGAGCAGCTCTGCGGAAAGCTGGGGTACGTCTACACGGGCATCACCAGCAGAGATAAAGAAGCGACAGGACGAGGGGCAATGGTTTAAACTAGAGCAGGGCAGGGTTAGACTGGACATTAGGAAGAAGTTCTTTACACTGAGGGTGGTGAGACACTGGCCCAGGTTGCCCAGAGAGGGGGTGGAGGCCCCATCCCTGGAGACATCCAAGGCCAGGCTGGATGAGGCTCTGAGCGACCTGGTCTAGTTGGAGATGTCCCTGCTGACTGCAGGGGGTTGGACTAGATGGCCTTTAGAGGTCTCTTCCCACCCAACACATTCCGTGATTCCATGATTCTAAGTCGTTATCCCCACTCTTCTCAGCGCTGGCCAGGCCACAGCTGGAATCCTGTGCTCCATTTTGGTCCCTGACACGCAAAACAGCTGTGGCCAGGCTGGAGAGGGGCCAGAGAAGGGCCCCCAAGGCGACCGAAGGACTGGGAAGCTGCCATCTAAGAAAAAGCCTGAGGGAACTGGGTTTGTTCACCCTTGAGAAAAGAAGCTCAGGGGAGACCTTATCTCTCATTCCCAGAGTTTAAAGCGGGGCTACAAAGAAGATGGAGACTCCCTTTCTACCAGGAGTCCCATGGAAAAGACGAGGGGTGACGGGTACAATTCCCTCCTGGGGAGATTCCGATTGTACACAAGAGGAGAATTTTTCACACTGAGAACAATCAGCCAGTGGAATCATCTCCCCAGGGAAGCGGTGGATTCCCCAACGTTGGATACTTTTAAGATCCAGCTGGGCAGGGTGCTGGGCCATCTCATCTAGACCGGGCTTTTGCCAAGAAAGATTGGACCAGGTGGTCCCTGAAGGTCCTTCCAGCCCGGGATCCTGTGGTTCTATGCAATAAAAGCAAGAGGAAGAGAAAGGGTGCGAAGGTTGCTCACAGCCGGGGAGCCGCAGCAGAGGAGGAGGAGGCTCGCCCTGAAAAACCAGCCCCACGCGGTTGTTTTTCCATCAGCCCAAAGGAAGGAAAGGGGATGGGTCTGTGGGAACAGCGTTTAGGGCATGAGCATGGGGCGGTTCTGGCAGTGGCAGCACCAGGCACCCCGTTACCGGACCTGGGGCAGAACCTGTGGTCTGGCGCCAGCTTCCCCATTCCTGCCCTCCCTGGGTCTTGCTTATTTAAGCTAAATCCAGTGCCCTATTTTTAATTTTTTTTTTTTTTTAAAGGTTACGGTCAGGTAGGTCATCTGACTGTTCTCAGTTGTTTCTAGCTCCTGAAGTTGCAGAAAAGCCGGAATTTTGTTTATCCTTTTGGCGAAACAGCTGTATCTGTTGAATGAGTTATTGCTGCTATTATTTCGCCAGTGCAGACCAAGAATTCCTAAATGTTGTTTTTTTCCTGCAAATTCTTCACTCCCTCCCCTACCACCCGGATAGTTCCCTGTTCACCCTGTTCAGTTGATGAGCAAACCTAAGGGATATGTCACCGGAGAAGCTCCTGCCAGAAGCTCGGGGCCGCAGCTGGAGCAGCGTCAGGCCCAGAGCGCAGAAGAGCACCGAGGATATGGCAGCTGCGAAACAGCGACAGCCCAGTTAGACGGTGATGCCAAGTCAGCCCCAGGAGCCATCTGCAGGTCCAGGCGCCCACCAGTTCTTGCTTTGCTGGCTCTTCGCCATCTCTCAGGGTCTGAGCTTTCCCTCGCAGCCCCGCTGCGCTCCCCTCCCTGCCCCAGCTACCTCCGCTCCCCTCTGCGGCCGCCCCACACCCCCAGCCCGGCTCCGGCTCCATTCAGTGGCGAATCTGTTCTGAAGAGCAAGGATACAAACAGGACCTGGAAAAGCTGGCGAGACCTGTAAACTTGGTAAACTAACCCTCTTACTGCCGTCCTGCCTTGGTCGTTGGCCAGTGCCTGCTCTGCACGTCATCATCAGCAAACCAAGAAAAGCTTCAGTGGCACAACCCAAAGGTTAACTCAAGTAGCAGGAGTCAACGGTTCTATTTTTGGCCAACAGATTGCCTTGGGCAAGCTGCTTTTTTGTGCTCCCAGAGCCCTTGTCCGTCCAACTGAGGTTGTGCCACTTACCCAGGTGTGTTTGCAGAGCTCCCGTCGGTCCCGGGACCAAAGAGGACCACGTTACCAGTGAAGGACCAGACTGAAGGACCAGTGTGGTGCTTAGATAAGTGCAGATGGTCCTCGCGCAACTCTGCCACAGGCAGAGAACCGTTCTCGCTGCCTGCAGGGGATCTGCTTATGCCTTGGCGTAACGACAAGAACGCTTATTATTGATTGATGATAGCCCAGCCCTTTATAAACAAACTTGGAGTTGTTAAGCTTCAACCAGCGAGTGCACCAGAGTGACTGCGCCCTTTGTCAAGTGTCGCCTGCGCTGACTCTATATTTACTAACACTTAACTGGAGTGGAGACCCAGGGTTCTCGCTTTCCCGGGCACCAACAGCGGGGTGGCCCCAGCCAGCCCCGGGAAATATTAACACAGAAGAGAATCACTGGCCTGGGGTGAGTTTTAGCCATCGCTGGCGAGGCTGGGAAGGACTGGAAAGTCTTTGCAGGTATCAGTTTTTCCAGCCACCAGCTCCTGACTGACCTTCTTGAATTTTCATGCCATGAAAATTGCAATCAGCATGAATTATATGCATTGGTACATGGGAAAAGTAAAAAAGGGAGGGAAAAAAAAGCATTAAATACATGTCTTAGTCCTGCATTTGTTGGCTACAGGGAGGAGAGAGGCATGTGCAGAGAAGTATAATAGTATCTACTGTCTGCATAGCATTTTCAGTTTCTGAGACTTCAAAGGGAATAAAGGCCAGTTTCCCATCTGGTGCCAATCGCCAGAGCTCTGCAGGAGCAGCCGTGCCCTGTGCCGTGCTCTCTGCCAAGATCAACATCCAGAGCCGAGCCGTGTGTTTTCCAGTAAAAGGAGCAGATGAGCAAGTGCGCTGCCTCGGGGCTGGCTCCGCAAAGCCGACCTAGCAATAGAAACGTGTTGTCTAGATGATCGGCCCACATTAGAGTGTTACTAGAGAGTATCCAAATCAAATAAATTGCCCAATATTAGTGTAAAGTTATAATTTTAGTTTGGCACAGGTTTGAAGAACTGTCCCGTCTGCTGCCCTTAGAAAAGGCAGGTCGCGGCGTGAGAGCTGGGGAAGGGGTTTGTGGTGGCAGAGTCTGGCTGTGGACAAGCTTCCAGAAGATACCAGGCAAATGGGGAATATTCAAGAAATCATAGAATCACAGAGTGTGTTGGGTGGGAAGGGACCTCTAAAGGCCATCTGGTCCAACCCCCTGCAGTCAGCAGGGACATCTCCAACTAGATCAGGTCGCTCAGAGCCTCATCCAGCCTGGCCTTGAATGTCTCCAGGGATGGGGCCTCCACCCCCTCTCTGGGCAACCTGGGCCAGTGTCTCACCACCCTCAGCGTAAAGAACTTCTTCCTAATGTCCAATCTAACCCTGCCCTGCTCTAGTTTAAACCATTCCCCCTTGAAGATGCCTTTCAATTGTAGAGTCACTCTTAACAATCAAAGCTTGACGTTACCTTTAAATGGTGCTGGTGACGGGAGACTGTTGGAGCGGGGCAGTTGGCTGCAGGTTAAGCAGCCTCCAGCTCTGTTGATGACAGGCTCGACCTTGAAGGGAGGACCAAAAGCTCCACAGAATCCATTTTGTTCCTGTCAGTGAAGACACCCAGATATTGCAGCGAGTTGAAAATGCAGAGATACGCATGATTTTGCTAAAACCTCCAGCTAATGGTCTGCTTGGATCCCTCACAGCAGGACCGCAGCACCTTGGCTGTCTGTGCCTGGGAAGTTGCAGCTTGTTGACTACTACGATATAAGTCACCTTTTCCTGAGTGTCAACACACTCCTGCAGGGATTTAAAAGACGTGTAGATGTGGTGCTTAGAGACATGGTTTAGTGGTGGACTTGGTGGTGTTAGATTAATGGTTGGACTCGATGATCTTAAGGGTCTTTTCCAACCTAAATGGTTTTCCAGTTCCTTCATGTTTCTACCCTGCCTTGACCTGCAGGTATTTAACATGCTGCAGCAGAAGATGAAGGTGGAGAACAAGATGAAGGTGGAGGAGGGTGCCATCGAGGACAGAGGCATCCCTGACAAGACAAGAGCGGTAGGATCAGTGCCTTGACAAGGCCCAGGATAAATGCAGATTGGGGCCGTGAATTTAAAAGACGCGTCTACATGGTGCCGAGGGACGTGGTTTAGCGGTGGTTGTGACAGTGTTGGGTTCATGGTTGGACTCGATCTCAAAGGTCCCTTCCAACCTAGAGGATTCTATGATTCTATGTCAAATCACCCAACTGTGGTTAGAAATGCTGGTGAACAGACAACACGCTGCTTCCTGAGAGGGGCTGGTTTGTCGGCGAGGCACAGGCTGTCTCTGCCGAGAGCTGCGTTCTTCACCTTGGCCACGGGTTTCCTGTCACCCACGGAACATCACTCTGCTTTCTGCTGAAAGAGAAGAAATTCCATTTGCAAGTTCTTTCCCATCTCAAGCAAAGGATTGCCTCTTCGTAGAGCTGTGGACACAGAGAGAGTGGAAATAAGTTTCTTCTTCAGCTTAGTCATTCCCCGCGTGGAACAAGTCCTGACCTAATTGACCCAAGAGAGTTTACACAACTTTTCACTTCTATCACCCTTCCCCATCCAGCCCTGGCATCGCATCTGTAAGCTATTTTGGGCTACCATTGCTCCGATAACGCTCACAAATTTCCAATTCCAGAGTCACTGGGAGCCAGTGACTCAATCCGAGATGTCGTTGCACCTCGGGACGTTGACTTGAGAGATAACAGGGCTGGGGGGGGG
>VXBH01009026.1:117387-136150 GCA_013400035.1 Rynchops niger
CGCGCCGAGCAGCGAGTCCGGTTCAGCAACTAACCCCGGCTGGTGCAGAACCTGCGTGCTCCGGGCCCCCCCGTCCGAGCTGGGAAGGGGGGACACAGAGCGGCCAGACCCTCTGCCTGCTCCTTAAGAAGCTTCTCTACCATTTGTGTCCTCTTCGTTTCCCCCCCGGGCACTCCTCCCGGTCCTGACGGGGTTTGGGGGGGTGGGGGGGTGGTTTCAACTCCAGCTCATCCCTTTAGTTTGCCGGAGCTCTGAAATCCCCGTGCTTGCTTTCTTGTTGGAGCGAAAATTGCGAGGAGACCTATTTTGAAGCATCTGCCGTCTATTCTTGACTCGGTTTCTCCTGTTTGTTTTGAATAAAGTACGTTGTGAAACAAAACTCGCCTCCTGTTAAAGCAGGATTTTGTGTATGTGCCTATTTCAAGCGTGAGTTCCTGCCGCCTGATTAAATCTTTCCATTCTTTGACTTAGATACTAAAGTCTTTTTTTAGTTTTGCTATTGAAAGAAGCAAATCTTACTAATCAAAGAGAAAAGTGGAATAAATGTTCCTTTTTAAAAATTTACTTTATCTTTTTGGGCTTGGAATATCCTTCAACTGACCATGCTCAGTTTCAGGTTTGTTTGTTAGGCAAGGCTTTTTTCATCCACTCCTGCCCAAACTTTTCAACTCTCCATCTCGGTTACAAATCATTTGAGAATAGAGAGTAACTGCTGGCTTAAAAAAAGAAAAAAAAAATGCAGTCTCAAAATATAAATAAGCCTTTAGCTCCCAAATAGTGGGGGGGTTCCTTCTGTGCCTCTGCTGTTTGGCTTTTCAGTCTGAGTTTGCTTCACTCAGTTTAAGACTAATTCAATCTTAGGTTTTATTTTAAAGTTGCACACCTCGTGGCAGGCAGGCAGCGTGGAAGGGAAGGCATGACGGGAGGCCGTCTCATGGTTACCTCTGTCAGGATGGGTTCAATCAGGCTCTGAAGGTCTTTTTCTGTGTTGAGGGAGTTGAGGATGAGCAAAGTTTGACTTCTAGAGGGCTGAAGTCAGGCGAGGAAAAGCCACAATTTGCGGGTGTTGGCGATTTGACATTGTGACTGGGATGTGGTGGCTCCTGCATTGACGCTTACTGTTTCATTTAGAAACTCTTAGTTCGTATTTTAAAAAAACACAACACATCCAATTGGTTCTTTACCTCTCGATATTGCTGTCCCGAGGGACGTGACATTTATTTGAATTTTGTGAGATGTTTTGCATTTGCCTTTCGGCATATACAGATGTGGGCATGCTCCGTTTGTTTGGCTGAAGCCTGTAGAGTTCATGTTCTCAAAGGTGTTCCCATACCAGTGAGGTTTGGAAATACTCATTTTTTTAAATGGAATCTGGGTTCTCAGGTAACTGCAGTACCTTGGCCTTAAGGGTGGAAGCGCACACAAAAGCAAGCGGGGGTGGGGTGGGGGGGTTGACAACTGGAATTTCTTTGTCCCCCGCTTGCTTTCCACAAAACAGGAATGATCTCAATGCGTTCAATGATCATTCAATGATGCCAATGTGTTCGCGGATAGTGATAAGAGCATCCGCTGCCACAGAGGAATGCAAGAGCCAGGTCTCTCAGGCTTCACTTGGGGCTTCCACAGACAGTCCCTGCTTTGCATTTCCCTGCTGTGCCATTTGCATCTCATGAATTCCTCTCATAGCACCATAGCACCGTGTCCCTGTCCTGAGGCCCTGTGTGTCCCTGTCCTGGGGCCCTGCGCGTCAGCTCTGCTGGCCATGGAAGGGTCCCAGTGAGTGTGGAATCCCAACACTGCGTTGCAGCAACCGGAGAGGCCATAAGACCTGCAGGCAAGACGCTTGGGGCCGTGTCCCCGGCCCAGTGCAGGAAATTCTCCTTTAGCATCAGATCCACCCTCTCAAAGAGCAGTTTGTAGGTTTGGCATATAAATGGAGGCGCATCCTCATCAAGAGACTGGGCACCACGTGTCACCTTGAGTCCCCCGCAGCAGGGGTGGGAGGGAGGGACTGGGTTGCCCATCTCAAAACTTCAATCTGAGTGCGGTTTAGAAAGACTCGCAGTTAAATCATGTGTTATGTATATGGAGATACATTAAAAATACACTTTCTATATATTTCTGCATATGTAAATCTGAAATGGTAATTTAAGGCTGTAATTGTTGAAGACGCGAGCAGCCAGTGCCACTGATGTCGTGTGTCCTCGCTATCTCTTGGGGTATGTTCTCCAGTTGAGAGTATTCTTTGACACTAAAAGTCACCTCTGTACTTGTTACCCTCTCTGTGACAACTTCAGGGCTGACATAAATGAAGCCTCAGTCAGTGGTTAATAACTGTAGCTTTTCCTAGCTCGATCGCAGTAAAATAGATGGCGCCAGTCATTGTCTTTAAATAGTCTCATGCTTGTAACACCTCAGAGCATTGACAGCTGTTACGTTTAATCACAACATGTTTTCACTTTTAATACAGGCCTGTAAACATAGCTGTTTTAACGTATTCTAGCATATTTTCCCTGTTCAGTTTTAGTACTCCAGAGCTAAAAGCGTCCTGCGGAGTCCCAGCGCAGGCCGGGCAGTGCTGATTCAACAGGCGTCTCTTACCACCCGGCTTCTCAGCCAAAGTTTCTGCTGGAGGCTGCCGAGTTATATTTAAACCAAGTTTTTCTCCCCCTCCCTCCAAACAAATGCCGGCGCAGCTCAGGGCTGGCTGCCGGCCAGCTGGAGCGAAGCGCTGCCTGGCCCAGCGTGCCAGGGCTCGCCATGGGTGCCGCCGAGAGGAGCACCTAAACCTCCCTTTGTGTGTCAGCGCCGGGATCCGGGATTATGTTTCTTGATATTTGAAACATATGCGAGGTTTCCTTCTGTAATCTGTGCTTTCAGACTCGGTATTTTGTTTTATTTGGATTGGCAGGTCTTTATTCTTGTGTTGAAGCCTTCGCAAATCCACCTTATTGTCTAAGAATGTGCTGGCTTTCTTATGTTAGGCTGTTTCCGTCGAAGTAGCATATGAACTAATCAAGCCATAAATACATAAATAGACGACAAAAACATTTATTCAGTGCAAGCTGTGTACCCCTTAATACACTGAACAAAGAGGAATCCTTTTGTACGGTGCACTACCTGCAGAAAACCACTTTTCTTAACACAGAAAGCATGGAGGAAATTATTTGAGAGCCCATCAGTCCACAAACTCTTCCCAGTTAGGGGGGAAAAGGAAAAAAAACAAACAAACCCACCTTCAGCTTTGGGTCACGTTTTTATGAGAGGTGGCTAGGTCTGCATTTCACCAGCTAAAATAGAAGGACTAGAAAAGTTTAAATTTCCTTAAGTGGGCTGACTTGTTAAAACAATACGTAGTTATGTATAGACATGTGGTTTCATGTCAATGAATGCAGAAATCTTCCTTTTCTGATGATATTCCTGCTTACTTATGGCACAGGGAGGGTTAGGCAGTATCTGTCCAGCAGTAAATTACGAGATTTTAAATTGCAACAGAAGCAAGAGTCTTCCCAAACAGAACTTTATAAACTTTTGTTCTGTTGATCCCGTATTACACAGGAGCTAAGAGCTGTAGAAATGCCAAATGAAGGCATTTGAAAAGTAATTTAAAGACAACTGATAAGCTTGCCTTTTTCCTAAATTAGATTTCTGTGAAGAAATTAAGAATTTTGGAGCTTAATAAATGCCAAAGAAGTCTCAGCATAGTACAAATGTCTCGTAGCGATGAAGCTTTGAAAGAGATTAACAACTGAACATTGCAGTTGCTTTCAAAGAAATGGGGGTCAGAATGCTGTGCCAATGATGACTTTATATATAGCCAATGGAAAAAAAAAAATCAGATTCTTTATTTTCTTGACACAAATACATACTCTGCTGAAGGAAATCCTCAGGGTCTCTGGCAAGAAGCTGACAGAAGAAATAATTGCACTGACCGCAGTGATATTCCTCACTGCTGCATCATTTAGTTCATTGATGCATATTATGACCATCCAATCTCCACAAATGGTTTTTTCTGTTTGAGGTGGTTCTTCCCTGGCTTTATGTGCGGGAACGTCTGAGTGCGGATGAGGACAATAGACAGCAGATACCTGCGTGTAGGCTGGGATGAAGTTGAGTGGTTTGAGACACGTCCCTGTCTTCTGTGGCAGAGTGACTCCGTGCTCAGACTTCTTCAGGGCATCTCTAGTTTTTACAAAGTCTCTGGTCCTTCCAAAGAAAATGGAGAACACGACCAGAAATAAGAAGGCTTCTGTGGATGCCCCCATCTCCAAGATATGTGTAGCAGCATCTCTCCATGGAGACCAGCACAGCACCTGCCCTTCAGGAGCTGTCCTGCCTCTCAGGGCAGCCCAAGGTGAGCGGACAAAAACACTTTTCTGGTGCTTGCTGCACCTATGCCGTGAATTTTGCTACCATACGTAGTGCTGAAGGGGGGTGTTTCCTTTCTGTGCCCTTGCCAGTTGACGCTGTTCTGCTGTGAGAAATTCGCAGTGTGGCTCAGGGTTTCCAAAACGTTGCCTGCTGATAGGAAAGGACTGGGGTTGTACGATGGTATGTGTCAGCAAGCGCTAGGGTTTGGGGCAGGAGACCTGCCTCCAGTCCTGCTGCCGCCTCTCATAGCCACCACGTGCCTCCTGGTGTGGTACACAGATGGAGATGTTGGGGTGTGAAATTATATTTTTCCCCATCCCCTCTAGAGAAGAGGTTCATTGCTGGATTTACTTTCTCCCGTACAGCTTTGACGTGCACGTTTTTGCCTTTCTCATCGGGAACTGAACCCATGCTGGTACCCACCTTGGCGGGCTTATTACGGATCAGTGAGTCCTTGTAGAGTCCATGCGGCATGGGTGAATCTGGGTGTGAAGAAAGATCTTTCTGTCTCCATAGCTGCGTTTTCTAAGTGCCCAAGTTGTTTGGAAGCGCTAGGATAGAATCAGTGTTGAATCCATGCAGTGATGCACCAGTTATTCAGGAGTTTGGAATTACATGGTTGGTGGTTCTTGCAGGTTAACGCAAGGCAAAGGGCCCCACTGAACTGAGCCCATAATTAAGGATGCTTCTTTTGGAGATGTCACTAGCTAAGACTGACAAGAAACATCAGGGGAAGAAGAGAAAGGAATAGGCGCAGGTGGAATGATTATAAGCAAACAACCTAAGCATAATAAGCAATTTCCTTAGCTGCCACCTAGTTAGTCATTGTGAGACTATTCTTTAGTATCAGCTTAAGATCCCATTGCCACCATGACAACCCTGGAAGTGTTCTGGGTAATTTCTGCCTTAACACACAGCTGATCAAACATTCACCTTGTTTGGGGAATTATATTAGTTATTCTGTTTCTTCTAATCTCTGGTGTATGGCACCTGGGATGCTGGGAGTTCAGCGAGCTTTAGAAAAAGGAACCTTGTGCTGACAGATAATACCCTTACCTGTGCTAGACAAGGCAACGTTTTAGGAGGAACCTAAAACTTCATGTTTACGAGCATAATTGGGAGTGTAAAAGGAAATTCTGATGTGGTGTGTTAGTCCACAGCTAGCCAGCTTTGGGTAGAAGGTGTCACCTCCTTCATATGCTTCGTTAGCATGTGTGTGTGTGTGAATGGTGGGCAACCAGGCTGAGGAGCTGCCTGACCTCAGTGTGACCATTGTGAAATCGCAGAGCAACTGCCTGTAAAGTTCCTGTTCTGCTGGTCTGTCCTGAGCAGCAAATATACTGTGTTTTACGAGTCTTTTGAGTTAGACTAGCCTGCCTTTGTGTACCTGAGCGTGTAGACAGTGGAACACTTTACAAGGACTTTTTTTTCCCTAAAACAGTGTTATAGTGATTAGAGAAACCAGGGCACTGAGCATTTAATTTTTATTGTTATCATATATAGGCATCCAGCAGCCCTACACTGCGATGCAGTGATGGCCTGACACGACTCTGGTTGAAATTATTCTGTTCACTTGATTTGGAAAGGTTATTTGTGCTCGTTATTATGCATATGTCTTCTAGAATGGCACCTTTTGGAAACAGTGTTCAAAGGCACAGTCCAGATGATCTGAGCATGTTGCATCTGATGATCGCTTCTGCACAAAGGATTTCCCATGTTGTGTTGCTTACAGGACTGGATGCCTGGCTGCCCAGGGAGGTGGTGGATTCACCATCCCTGGAGGTGTTTAAAAAAAGGGTAGATGGGGTACTTAGGGACATGGTTTAGAAGTGGCTTTTGTCAGGGTAGGTTAACGGTTGGGCTTGATGATCTTAAAGGTCCCTTCCAACCTCAGCGATTCTATGATTCCTCAGGCAAGCGTGCCTTTTCTTTGCTGCTTAGCTAAACATTTCCAGTTTGCCCCAACCCAGGCTACAGCTGGAAAAGGGAAGGATTTGGAGATGTATGGATTAGAAGAACAAATAGCCCCTCTCCATGGAGCTTGGGGATGCTCATGGGAAATGAGGCCGGTGGACGGATTCTGCACAGTTACTCCAGTGGGTTCACCCAGATCTGGGGCCTTTCTGGCAAGCAGGCAGTAGTCTTGTATTTTCTCTTGTCTGTACTGTATTCTTATTTGGGCAGCAAAGAGAATTCGTGCATAGCCTCTAATAAGATGAAGCTTGCAGAAAGCTGGGAGGAAGCAAGTTCTGAGATGAGGCCAACCTCTCGGTGGGTTGTAGGTACGCTGTTCATCAGTGTTGTCACCTCACGGCTCTGTGCAAGCATATCTTTCTCCTTTCTCTTTCCCCAAGCTGTTTTGGATGGTACAGTCAAAAAAAACAACTTGAAATCCGTCTCAGGGCTGTGAAATGTGGGGGTAGATGTGAATAAGTGCACACAGGCTAGTTCTGTCTAATTTATCTTCAATCCTTGCATTTAAATAAAATATTTTATGTGCTATGCAAGCCCCCACCCCCTTCCCCCTAAAAGAAGATCTTTTCAAATGCAGATCTTTTCAAATATTCATGACCTTAAATGACCAATCATGGGAGGAATTTTTTCTTTAATAGGTACAGATAATAAGAGAAATAATGACTTCTGGTCACCAAGCTAATCTTCAGAGCTTCCTTCTTCCTAGCAAATATTTATTCATCTTAATATGATATATGGGCACCATTGTTCAGAAGACTTGCACCCAGCAGGAAAGTGAAGTACCCTCCACCCAGGTCCTAAAACCCTTGAAGAAACAGGGGCTTTCCTGCAGGCTACTTGTCCTCCACAGTTGTTTGAACTCAGAATGTAGATTTTTCTAAATTGATTGCCTTCCCCCAAATACGAAATTCACCCTTTGTGATTTAGGTATCAGCTTATGTTCACCGGCTGAGGCTGACAACCACTCCAGCTCGAGCTGGGCAGCTTAGCCTGGAGATCTGTTGGTGTCAATGTTTTCCTTTAGGAATAGCATTTCCTATGGTAGTTTCCGTAAGATTGCTCCCAACACCATGATCAGATAATACTCACCAGAGAGGAGCCACTGGCAGGCAGGAAGCACTTAGATGGTTAGAACTGCTGCTTGCTGTGCTAATAAATGGACTTATTTAAATTTCAGAGCATTGTCTTGTATGCTGCAACCATTAGAGATAATTGTGTAAGGTAAGGAGTTGCAAGCCAGATAATTCATGTTTCAAATTATACTTGAGCAGCAAAAGTGCTTTTTGATTCTCACCACTGCTGTTTTCTACATTTTCATTCTTCCCAATCTAGATGCTACTCAGAACTTGAAAATCTTTTAAAAAAAACTAATCAAACAAGCAAAACAACCCCCTAAACAAAGAAAAAAACAAACAACCAACAGAACAAAAAAACCCAACTGGTTTTTAGATAAAAAGTGCATTCAACATTTCTGTAACACTTTATAAACTACCTATTCCTGGAGGTTTCCTGGCTGCTGAAATGTTGAGTCTGTTCATTATTTAATCTTTCTTGAGGTAGAGGCATTAAGTAGAAATAGCTTCTTTTAGACTTATTATCTAATATCAGTGAAAAACCATGAACGTTTGAGCTGTTGCAGTGCCAGGAAGCCGCAGTGTACCCTGATAACCCATTATCCTGGGTGCCGTACAGCAGAGCAGGTCTCTGCCCCAAAGTGCTCACAGTGGTTTCGTGGGAGAGGCAGAGCAAAGATTGTTTTCTGACGAAGCTGGGGGTTAATTATTTAGTGCTGGCAGTGTGTTTCATCCGTCACAGAAGCCTCCTCTGCAGTCCCCATCCAAGACATTCCAGTGTGGTGCCTCATCAGCTGCTGCTGCGTCATCCCGGTGCTGTTGGGAAGAGCCGTAGCCACAGCTGTTCGTTACTAGGGAAGAGCCCGATGTGCCTGGAGTGAAGGATCTTCAGGCTATTTGAGATACATAACCCTTTTAGAGATCAACCTCACTGAGAGCAAACAGCCTCCTTTGCCCTCACGGGGGAAACGCATGATGTGTGAGCCATCATGTTGGTGCTCCATAAACTACAAACTCCTACTTTTTAGAGTTGATTTTTGGGAGTCAGTATCTAATTGTATCTCTCCTGGTGTGAGGACCGAGCATACACAAGTGTGGGCCAGGCAAAGCCTTTCTGTTTATTCCTCTGTTATCTATTGTCGTGGTGGATTTCAGCTGAGCCAGGTAGTGGATTGCAGGGTAACTCTCTCCTAAATACAAACTGTGGATCAGGTACTTTTCTGCATCTTTTTTCACGGATGCAATCACTCATAAAAACATGATCTGCCCTTATTGTAATGCTCAGGATTTTTTAAGTCCCTTACTGTTGCCCTGGAGGAAAATGTGTTTTCTCTTTAGCTCCACAGGTACCCTGCGAGCTCTGTCTTCCTGTCTCATTTGTAAAAAGCACTAATCACCACCTCCTTGATGAGGACTGAAAGGAGACATTTTAATATCAAAACATCTGAGGGGCTGTCTGTCACAATAAAATCTCTCTGTATGGTTAGACAGGGTCTGGGGTTATATCTATATCTGTGTATGTGGAGATACATGTATATTTTATTTATATTATATACACACACGCACATATATAAAAATATACCTGGATACGTACATCTATATACATTATGATAGAGTGTCGTTCCAAGAGTACACCGTGCTGAAGGATGTTTATTCCAGGTTTCTGATGCAGCTCCTTGCCTCTGGACCCGATCCTCGCTGGGGTTGCCGAGCCACCGTAGGCTCTCCTGTGAGACTGTGCTCTGAGGCATGAATTTGTCTCTGATCTAGCAAGTCCCATCTTTTTCTGATCTGGAATCCACATCTAGTGGTACTTCTGAGTTTGTTTGGGGAAACCTTGCTTTATTTGCTCCGTGCTTTCATTTCCATTTTCCATTAGGGGAAAATGCAATACCTGCTTTTTTTCCAGGAGCCAGAAAGTTGAGATGGGTAGACTTGTAAGGAGTAATATTTGTGAAGTGCTTTGAAATCCTCAAGTGGTTGCTGCTTTACTTGCTGATCGAAATCACACATGCATTTTTTCGGATGGTGTCGTTATAAAAGGTCTTTTCCAACCTAAATGATTCTACGATTACCGTTTCTCTGGACGCTGCGAAGGGGGACGCACGCTGCACGGGTGAGGCTGCTCTGTGTCCTTGTAAGAGAAGCTCTCGATGCGGTTGCTCCCGGGGATGTGCACAGGAACGGTCCCCCCGCAGAAGCACCTCCTTGGAGGACGTGACCCCACCAGTTTGCTCTCCCGTCTTCCGAGGGCTGGCAATCTTGCAGGGGCTGGCTGGGGAAGATGCAGGGACCGTGCTCAGAGCCACGTCTTGCTCCTGAAAACCTGAGAGAGGGAAATCAACCAACCCCCGGAGAAATTGTTTATTTAGAGAAATGCTTCTGGGGAAAAGAGCGATTGGGGCATGTGTTGCAGAAGTGACTCCAATATCATTCTTTAGGCTTGTTACAATTGTTACAATGCTTGTTACCATGCTTGGTACAATTCAAGTGAACACACAGGTATAGCGCGCTCAAAAAGTGAATTTTGAAACAAAAACATTTGGGTCATGAACTGTAAACCAGCTAAAACTCTGTTGTTCCGTGCTGCTCTGTTTGCAGCACCCGATGAGGAACAGGGGATAGCTTCGGTGACGCTCCCTCTCTTTGCACGGTTCAAGAGAGAATTTAAATCGAAGATTGAATTTTTCCAGCTGTATTGTAACCTCATGTCTTTAAAACTCAAGCTTTGTTCTTAAATGCCACCAAATAACTGAATCAATACATCATACATTGCAATTCTTATTCATGTTCCCCAAAGAATTACTTAATACTTTGGTGATGAGCCTCTTATTAGTGTATCATTAAGGAATTTTTGTGATAACTTTCATTTTGGCAGCTACTTGGTTGAATTTATATTCTGATGTTGGACAACAAAATGTTCCACAGTGAACATTGTGAACGCATCTCCTGATTTCTAACAGCTTTCTTCATATATGAGGGTTGAATTACAGGATTCGATAGAACATTATGCAATAGTTCTGCTGGAGCAAAGTAAATTGTCTATGGATTAGTTTCTGCTTCGCGCTTCTGACTTATAACCGCCCTAGGCTAATAGCGAATTGAAAGTTGGTAAGAACTGATAGCCTGTGGCCTCTATGGCCTTATTTTTATACCTTTTTCTCAGGTTTATGAAAATTTTACTAATTTTCTTGCATCAGAAAGTTAAGATAAGGGTTGAGCTACTGCCTGTTCCCTGGAAGTCTGATTTTTCCCCCAAACCAGCAGTAGCATATGCTGATGAGTTAGAGAAGGTTTGCAATAATATAGTCCAAGGATATAATAACACAGGATTTTATTTTTAAAAGTCTGGCCCCCTCTCCACCCCCAGAAATCATTCTCAGCTGCGTACAGCGAGTTGACTGTGTTACTCCTTTGAGACAACAGCGTGTTGAAAATCTATTTTGGAAGGTAAACTGATCTCTGTACTGATGCCATACAACAGTGGGTGTTTTCCCACTGCAGAAGCACAAACAGCGTTCTCCCTTGGACACACGTGTGCACACACCCGCGGAACTGGAGATTAAGGCTGCAAATACAATTTTTTTTTTTTAATTTTTTTATTTTATTTTCCTTTTTGCAAATGATATCTGGCATCATTGCTGTATCATTCCTAGAGACAGCAATGTCTCTCGTGAACTTAGTATCAACTGCTTGTAGTACTCCTCTGGGTCCGTTTCTTGAACTGTATTGTTGAAAGATCCCTCTGTAGCTTCACGTCAGGGTTGGAGGGTGAGCCAGCTGACTTTTTTGGCATATAGTGATTGTCAGAGGAAAAAAAAAATAATCTGATGTGAACACTCAGCTGAACAATGTGCATTATTTCTAGTGGAGTGCTCTTTGCCTGAGCAAGGTAACTGCAGATGCAGAGAAGATGATGGTGTTTTCTTTTTTCCCTCCATTTGCAGAAAGTAGAACTTTCCACTAAGAAAATTAATGTCATACTTGATTTTTAAAAACTGCTGTTAATGTCTTGATTGTATGTACTCCTCTGACCTATACCACTGAGCTCAGCCCATTCCCTTTTGGTTTACAACATGCTAAATAAGAACAGGAACCGACCCTTCTGTTTTGGAAGATTGAACTGGAAATTCAGGATCAACAAAATCTACTTTTCTGGCTTTGAGGCAGGCAGATGGGCTCATTTAACATATCATTTGCTGAAGTTTATTTTGACTGAAGTCTGATGTCAAGTAGCATCCCAAGCAAATATTTAAGAATAAAATACCATATTGCTGACTTACAACTCTGTTGCTGTTGGTTTAAACTAACTATGGTTATAAAATCACTCGTATTGGCAAAGGTTCTGTTAGCAGAACAGTAATTGTTTGTATATAGTATTTTAAACCAGTTTGTTTTCTGCTATTACGTTAATGGAAAGCATGTTTTGACATCTTCCCCTTAGCTCCCTGGCTAAACTGTCTGGATTTGGAATTCCATCTGGCTGCACTGAAGAAACTTTTCCCTCTATTCCCCACTCGAATCTCTTCTCGGTACATAAAGGAGCCACTGAAAGGTTAACTGTTTTTTATGAGAACAAATCATTCTCCTTTTAAAATTGGCAGTGCAATGGCCCTTACTGGCTACCTGCTGAACCGAGCCTCTCGTGAGGTATTGGAAGCTTTTTAAAAATGCTTTGAGTTGTTTGAAGCACGTTTGGCACATAAATACCTACAGATCATAGCCCATGAGAGACCTATGAGTCAGGGAGCAGGGAAGGGCGAGTATGGATGTTGTAGAAACCCCAGTCCAATACTTTAGGTAACAGCATAAACTGATATTTCATTTGGCAGTACCAAAACCCATCCATAATTGATGCTCTTTGACCTGTCCTCTCTCGCCTTCATAAATGTCTTTTTTTCTTCTTTGTCTTTTTGGGGAAGAATGCTGCAAACGGGGGTTTACCATATGGAATGGTGAGATTCATGTTAGCATGTCTCTTCTGGTTTTCTTTTTAAAAACTGGTTTATGCAATTCAGTCAATGAACGGAAAATTAACAGAGAGCAATAATGGGTCGATGGCTAGACAGTTCATAATTTACAAAGAAAAAAAAAAGTGAATCCCCAATACCACTGGAAAATATGAATGCTGACCGATTCCTCTGATGCTTTTGAAGTTGTGCGGCTCAGACAGGAGAATCGGTTTGAGGTGATTTAATCAAGACAACCATGCAATCTCTGGTATGGAAAAAAATCCATAGAAAACTTCACAGCCCACACAGAGGAGCAGGGTCTTGGCTCTTAATGTCTCAGACCATCTCCCTCTGCTTCCTATAATGACAAATCCTCATTGTTCATTGCCGCTGATGGTTCGGAGCAATTCAGTGCTGCTTGCACTGTGCTTTGTGCAAAAAAACCAGAATAAGTCAATGCTTCGGGCAATTCTGGAGGATGCTTAAAGCTGCAGTATTCAACTGGTGCTCCTGGCGGCATGGCTGTCCAGGTGCTACAGCTCACACCATCCTTGCACCTCCTCCAGAGTTCCTGACGGCAAATAGCTGCTTTTTACAGAAGTCTTTTAAGTCAGCTGGGGTGTCACTGTGAGGGAGGTTGGCCTTGCTTATAACAATAGTGAGTTTTGTTAATCCTTGCACTGTTAATTAAGCTCTTCGTGTGAATTTACAAACATCTGTGTGGCCGAGGGAATTCCACATTCCTCCAGGAACCTGGCAGAAGAGGCCCGATTCCTCCTCCCCTACTCCATCTCATGTGTATGATTTAAGACTTAAAAGCTGTGCAACTCCTACTGAGGAGGGACTGAGCATGCGGGGGTCACTGCCGTGAGATGAACGCAAGAGCGTGGTGTGGGTGTTTTGGGGATGGAATGGCACAGGACATTTAAACGCTGCCTGACGAACAAGTGTGGCAGGCTGTTGCCACCTGAAATATCTCTTCAGAAAAGAATAAGCTGGAAAAAAGGTCCCAACCGCTGAGCCTGCCGTCACTCGCTTTGTCATGTCAATTCACTGTCCCGTGCAGTCACCCAGGAGGAGATGGTGATGCTTAGGACATTGCTTCTCACTCTGCCCTTTCTGCTCCTTTGTAAAACGTTGTATCATACACAATGTGCTCTCTTACAAAATTCTGTTCGTATTTTGGACTGCGAGAGAATTCCTAGAAAACTTTTCTCATTGCTAATGTTGCAGCACTTTTCTTCTAGTATTTGCTTTGCTGATTATTTGGCCTTAGGAGGGTAGTTACTTTGTTCTCAGCAGCTGACGGCTTTCCTTTCTAGACGAGACGGATTTGTTTTTTCCATCCCTGAATAATTTAGATACTATTGATAGCTTAAAAACACTCTTTTGCAGAGTAACTAGGTACTTGTGTTAGACTGCAAATGAAAACTCTTCTGTATTTCCACCTGCAAATTACAAAACTGCTGCCAGAAGTTTACCATAGCAAAGCTTTAGGGATTCCAATTTAGTTTTCATTTAATCAATTTATTTTGTGGAAGAAAATTTATATCAAATCTGTCAGTCCTTTTAATAGGTATGTTGAAAAGATGTCTGTCTCCAGTTCCAAATGTGCTGTGAGATTAGTGTTGGAAAAAAACCCAACCAAACCAAACAACACAATTATTCCTTCTCTTAATTGTGAAATGGGCAGAGTCATTGTGTATAAAGAGATTTGTTTTAATTTTAAAAGGCTTTGTCATTCTCAGCTGTAGCCCACTATTGTTGATTACGGGTGCAGCCCCAACCCAAGAAATGTCTCATAACTTGAAAAACAAACATTTTCTGGCTGGCCTGTATTAGAGAAAATGTTTAGCCTGAAAATTTGAATTAAGATGGTGACAAAAATCAATAGGATGCTCTCAGTTGAGGCAAATACTAATTTCTTTCTTTGGGGCACGGCAGTGTGAGGTGTGATACAGAGCGGTACCCGTCGTCATGGCCTGTATTGGGAATAGTGTGGCCATGGAACCAGGGCAGTGACCATCCCCTGTACTGGCCACTGGTGAGGCCCACCTCGAGGGCTGTGTCCCGTTTTGGGCCCCTCACCACAGGAAAGACTTTGAGGTGCTGGAGCGAGTCCAGAGACGGGCAACGGAGCTGGTGAGGGGTCTGGAGCACAAGGAGAAGGGTCTGGAGAACTTGTGAGGAGCGGCTGAGGGAGCTGGGGGTGTTCAGCCTGGAGAAAGGGAGGCTGAGGGGAGACCTTCTCGCTCTCTGCAGCTCCCTGAAAGGAGGGGGTAGCCAGGGGGGTCGGTCTCTTCTCCCAAGGAACAGGTGACAGGACGAGAGGAAACAGCCTCAGGTTGTGTCAGGGGAGGTTTAGGATGGATATTTGGAAAAAATTCTTGCCCAAAAGGGTTACCAAGCATTGGAACAGGCTGCCCAGGGCTGTGGTGGAGTCGCCATCCCTGGAGGGATTTAAAAGCCGGGCAGACCTGGTGCTGAGGGACATGGGTTAGTGGGGGTTGTGGCAATGTTGGGTTGATGGCTGGACTCAATGATTTTAAAGGTCTCTTCCAACCTAGACAGTTTTATGATTCCCTGAAAGGATGCGCGTGCAGGGGAGGAGTGTGTAAAGATGTGAAGCAAAGCATGCCTGAGCTTCTCATTGCTCGCTGGCTGGTGGCTTGGCTGAACATTGCCATTGCTTGGCAGTGCTTTGGCTGCAGTGGGGCCTTCTGCATATGAAGAGAGGGTCTGATACCAGGACCTTCTGCTACCAGGACCTGCTGTGGAGCTGGACTCCTCCCCGGGCTCTAGAGGTGTGTGGCTGCTCCAGCTCCTGCTGTTGCTCAGTTTGCAAGCAGAGGCATTCTTAGCATTCCTTCCAGTCAGCATGGTAGCTACACAACATCTAATTACACTTCTCCACAACAACTAGACAGCAAATTAACATTATAATGGATCTTAAGGTTTGGTAATTACTCAAAAATGTCATTGGGCTGGAAGAGAGCTGGGCCCTGCCTGTCAGCAGCGTTTCCTCCCAGGGCGGTGGTGGGCAGCCACTTCCTTCTGCCTTTGGAGTCTTCCTGCAGGTGAAAAATTTGTTGTCCTGAGGGCTTATAGTCCATAGCAGCATCTTCCTCCTCTATTGGAAAGGGTTGTTCTGGTAATTACTTTGGATGCAGAAGTGTCACCAAAGTTTGGGAGCAGCCTGTCAAGGGGAGCCAAATACATCACTGAATTTCTTTGCTGACCTGAGGTATCCCTGCCATTTCTAAACACTGGCAGCTGCTGCTTTCTTTTGTCCTGTCCTGACTTTGATTTTTTTTTTTTTGTTTCTTCGGGCAAAACGTCTACTGAAATTGCTGGAAGAGTTGCCTTTGGCAAAGATGGGGGTGCTACTTGCCAAATGGTAGGAGAACTGGTTCACCCGGAGGAAGAGGAGCAGAAAGCCTCGCACACTGTGTAGTCTCTCAAATTCTACCATAGCTTGCCCTTGCACAGGGCAACAGCATCCTTTCTGCTGTCCATCTGCCCTACTTTACGGCTTTGTGACCTGTCCTGGCAAAATCAAGGCTTTATTATCCCAGGAGGGATTATCCCCTCCCATGGGATGCCTCTCCCTGTTGAAGGGCTGGATGCAGCAGGAGCAGTGGGGATGTTTGCATTGCTTCCTTCCCAGCACTAAACTTAAATCAGGATTTTAGGCTCCCCTGCACAGGCAATGCAGAGGCAGTTACCTCCAGGGGTTGGCTCAGAGCTGTGTCTCCCAGTATACCAAAAATTAAGGCTTCAGCCCCTAATGAGGGTGCTTGGGGTAGGTGGTGGGTGCTGGAAATCCCATGCATCCCGTAGCACCTGCATCGAGAGCATCCTATAGGTCAACTGGATATATTCAACCCTTAACTGTTTGCAGCTTAGTTTAGCGAGCCCTCACTTTTGGGAAAAGATCCGTCTGCTCTGAATTGAGGTTGCTGCCTTTTTCTAGAAGCGGTGGGGGGGGGGAGGAACGAAATAATAGTTAATACTTAATGCATATGAGCAGCAATGCTGCTCGCGTTGCCTAGCAGCCAGTTAGACAAGCAAGAGAATAAAAAGAGCTGTCTGAGTGAATGTGGCTGGAGCTGATTTCTCAGTTTGCGGGTGGAATCTGACCCAAGCAGTCCATTTTTTTGAGAGAGGGAGGAGATGGTGGAATTTACCACTAATGGATATTTTAGCTCTGTCGGATCATCTCTATCCACTCCCCCACCCCCATCTGTTTTTCCTTTTTGGTTTTTCAAGTGTAACTTGGAAAGCTTTAGCCAAAGGGAGGTGTTAAAGTTTTGTATGGTTTCTGGAGATGGAATGGGCAAAAAAAATCTCTCAAAGTGACTTTTTCCTTCTATTTAGGACTGTAGCTCTAGCAGTCTGGAGATCATTAGCATTTCACGGCCTCTGCAATGTACTGCTCAGCACATGCAGTAAATGCTGTATAGACTGGAAATAGCTCCTGCAGTCACACTTAACGCTTCTAACGTTGCTCTCATTCTAACATTGCTCTTATTCTTGCAAGAAGTGGATGTATATTTCATTTTTTGGAAAGCAAAAGTAGAAAGAGACTTTGAAAAAAAAGGGGGGCTTGTGCTGCTGTATGGTGGCAAATAACTTCTCCCTTCCCTGTGAGGCCAGAAATTCCCCAAAGTATAAGGTTGGATTAAAAACCACTAGGAGATAAAAATAAGGAAGGCTGACTGTTTAAATAACGACTTTCTGAAATTGGGTTCCTCTTTTTACTTTTTCAGTAAAAGTTGGAAAGCTTGAAACCCTTTTTCTTGTCAGGCGTAGCTCTGGGGGAGTGAGGACTCTAGCAACAGAACCCTAAAACTCCCCACTTGAGATGAGAGGTGTCAGCTCTCAACTTTAATGTGTTTTCCTCATCCCAGGGGTAACTTTTTAGCATATTAAAGCAGGAATGAGGGCACTTAGCAGAAAGGAATGGAATGAGAAGAATCTTGGTCTTCATTTACCCATCTTAAAAAGGAATAAGAAGTGGCTCTTTCAGGGCAGCTAGTTGCTTTTACTGCAGTGAGTTGATAGGTCTTGGGTCAAGGCCAGCAAAGACATGTAATTTTGGTGGACGACCAAGGAGTTGAGGGGATTTGGGCTGGCCTTGCGCGCTGGCATTTGAGTAAGACCAGAGTTATCAAGAGGTTGGTCACGTTCATCTAGACTTCTGCTGCTGTCGTGGCTGAGGTGTTCCTCTCAGCCAGGGTTATCTTTTCAAGTCCTTTACTTGGCCAAATGTTGCAATGTTAAAGCATCTTTTTATTTCACACAGCTTGGAGGTGTTGATGCTGAAGCTTACCATAAGGCAATAGGTAGGATGTGCAGGGATTCCATTAAGGAGCTTATTTTGAGGTTACTTTTTTATGTTATGAGTGCAAATGCTACCAGATCACCTCAAATAGCCGCAAATGGTGCATATTTTATCCCTTTGCTGGGGAGATTCTTCACGTTCTGATATTTCTTGATTTTTTTTGGTTGTCATTTTTAAGTTGCCAAGCTATGCCAAACTCCTGGCTGTCTTGCATGAGTGTCAGCTCGCTGTTGAATGCTGCTCTGAACATCACAAGAAAAAGATCAGCTGCCTCCTTTAAAATGTTCCCGGGTCTGCTGCTCTCATGCAAGAGGTGTGCGAGTCCCCCTGGAGAAGGAGATAAATGCAATCAAATGCTAGAAGACGAAGCAGTAGTCTGGGGGCTGAGGTCAGCAATAGTTTGGGAAAAAAAAAATATCCTCAAACAAAGAATTTTTGAAAGACCTTATTTTAAAAGCAGCCAGTGCTATGACTTGTTATTATTTATCCAGTGGACGAGGGGTTTCTGCTTTTCATGACATCTGCCTCAGAGAAGTGGATGCCTTGCTGCAATTGTAGCGCAGAGCCCTGGAAGACTCTGCCTTTCGTAGAGAAACACCAAAGGAAGCACTAAAAGCACCCTGCACTTGGAAATCAGCAACTTCAGTGATAATCTTTATGGTTAATTGCTGTGAAAGTGAACTGATGTGATGCCAATGCCTAAGCTTAGATTTAAAAGTTGGAGGAACAAATTCT
Organism: Rynchops niger; assembly: GCA_013400035.1. Classification (NCBI taxonomy): domain Eukaryota; kingdom Metazoa; phylum Chordata; class Aves; order Charadriiformes; family Laridae; genus Rynchops; species Rynchops niger. The sequence continues at coordinate 135,837 of VXBH01009026.1, forward strand.
GCCCAAATTCTGCTCCTATTGAATTTGGGAACCTGTGACAGCAGCATGTGGCCTTAATGACGATCAGCAAGCACAGCAGAACTTTTATGTTTTAGATCATACCACTGTACCCAGGACAATGATCTGTTTCCACCAGCCCAACAAAAGCCTGTCCCTATTTTTTATTTCCACAGAGAGAAAGCTCTCCCTTAAAGTCCTCGGAGTGTTTATAAATTTTTGTTTATGATTAGTTGCCTCAAATTTTAAACTAATAAAAAAAAAAAAAAAAAAGAAAATTTAAACGAGTTTCCCATGTTCATGAAAATAAAAAAAAA
>VXBH01009026.1:136865-175228 GCA_013400035.1 Rynchops niger
CGTAACCCCTCCGAGCAGTCTCCGAATTAGGGCTAAAGCCACCCCTCCACCCCCCCTCAATTAATTTATGATTCAAAAGGACTTAAATCTTCCCACTCGGCTTGTTGGGCTCTAAGCACAACCCTGAGCAGCGCAGCGCTGGAGGACGAGCTTTTAAAACTGCAGCTTTGCTTTGCCCACTTACTGAATAGGGAAAAAAAGTTGTTTTCTAGGCGTTATCTGACACCCCCCCCTCTGGCCGCACTACAGACAGAAGGAGCTGTCTGTTGGAAAGCCACCCACTCGTGTCTCCAGGCCAAAAATACTGCCCACAGGAATTTGTTGCCTGGATAAAAGATATAACTCGGTTAAATTCTGGTTCGGTAACAGTCAATTCTCTTTCTTTGGGAGAGTGTGAGCTATTAGAGCGGTGTGCGATTGTTGCAAGCCTTTATCTTCCCCATTCCCCTAGAATCCGGGCTGTCCTATTACTGTCCTCACCAAAAATAGAGCGGTGCAGAATATTCAAATACATATTCCCAAACTGCATTTCTAGGGGATCTAAAGCAGCCTTCTCCTTTCTTTGCCTTTCCAGGATGAATTGGGTGTCTCTAGATAGTTTGTGTCTTCTCTTTGGGGTCTTGTTTAGTCCTGGAGCCTGCAGTCCCGGTCACCGATAGCTGGATGAACCTTCAGTTTTCACAGGAAAAAACCCAGCTCATTCCCCCTCTTCACTGGTAGCAGTGCGCTGGTTTGCAAAGCAACTGCTTCTGTGCCATTACTTGCTGAAACATGCGCTGAATACTGTGCTGGAACAGTTGAATAACAACTGTGAGTTTAGTTTTGGGACACCCCCCACCCTCCCCCGCCAGCCTGTGGCTCTGCTGAGCACACTTGTGAATTCACGTAGGCAACGCGGATCGGGAGCTTGGAGTGGTTTTACTGCATGGGTAGAAGCAGAAGCATCAATAAGCACATCCCAAACTCTCGTGAGAAAAGTTTGCACTTCCCCATGAGGTGGTTTTGGTGGGGCACCATCACGTAAAGGGCAGGACCCCATTTTGCCCTCCGTGGTGGTTCCTCCCCAGTTACACCAGTCCCTCGTCAGGGCAATGCTCCCGGAGCGTGCTGAGTTAGCACAGCCTGGAAGAGCATCTCGTGTGCAGGTGGATGGATTGTGGAGTCCGAGCTCATGCAGATGTTTGAGAGAGACAAAGAAGCTTGCCCTTAGAGTCAGGAGAAAGCAGACAAGCCCTCCTCCTCCTCCTCCTCATGCCCGCCCAGGCACTACCTGCCTTTCAGAGGGAAAAGTGACCACTTCTTGTTTCTCCCCTTGCTCCAACTCTCCCTTCTGGCTTCTCAAAATACCCACTACAAACCCGCAGGAACGCTAACGCTCGTGACTGCTTGTTTACCCCCTCATGCCATGTTTCCCGTGGTGGAAGCTCTCCCGGAGGCCTCCAGAGCACTGACTCGGATGCTGCTGTAAAATCCGAGATGAAGTCGTCTCTTCTCTGAACTGCCACAGTTTATGTTTGTGGCTTGTTCTGCTTAACTTCATTAAGTACCACAATGCTTGTGAATGGTGCTATATAAATAAATAACAACATACTGGACGGTGTTGGCAGCGGTTACTTCTGTATTTGCTGTTCGCTGGATAGACATGATGGAAACAGCTGCTGCTGCCGCCCCGCATCTAAATGAAATACTGCAGCAATCTCCCACATCACACTTAAGTTGCCAAAAGCCGGACTGGTTTTAATACCATTGAAAGGATCATCTAGTCTAAACAAGTAAAAAGTGATGACCGATGAACATACAGGTTTAAATTAAGCTGATCTCTTAGGATTAATTTAAAGTAAGTGACACATTCCGTAGCTTTCTGCCATAGGATAAGCTATCAAAGAGAGTCTTGCAAAACGCAGCCGAGTACCTAGGTTTGCAGTTCCTTCTTCCAAAATGAGCCCGGTTCAGTTGGGGGAGGATTAGCTGTACCCAGGAACCTGGGATTGTCCTGGGAGCACGCAGAAGCAGAGCTACAATCCACAGGGGCAAAAATAACCAGATGTTCTGGTTTGGTTGACAATTGAAACTTTAAGATTTGCCCTAGGAAGGAACCTTTGAAATGCTTTTGTGCCAGATTTTCGCTTTACACGCTGTTTTTCCCCTGTTGAATCAGAGCCCTGGGAAACCCCTACAGTGCACGTTATGAAAAATATGGTAAAATTACTAATTTGAGCTCAGAACTTGTGCTTGCTTTCAGCAGGTAGCGCCAATGCACATGTTGCAGCAGTTAATAGGGAAAAAACAAGGGGTTTTGAGCAACTCGTTGACAGGTTTGTGCTAGGCTGGAAATCTGGAAGCTGTTGGAGTTTTTCTTAAGAGCAAACAGCTGGGATGGGTGCAGGTGGGTCTGTGGGAGACGGAGGGGGAGATGTGGCACAGCGGTAAATAGGCCCTGAGCTGGCCCCTGTGTTTCTGAGCACCAGAAGGGATGCATTTAGATCTGAAGAAATCCAGTCCTGGCTTTTGACGCTCGGAGAGTGTTCCTATTATTAACACATAAAGAAAACAGGACAGGTTTTTGTATGGGAGGGAGGTTTGCGACGTTACTTTGCCCGTGTTCAGGTCCGAGACCTGCGCACATGGGATTTGTCCCCAGGCTGCTGCCAGCAACGTTAAACCATCGCGGCTTCTGCTGTTCAGCCTCAGCTGGCCTTTAAGGAAACTCCAAATTATCCGGCCAGCACAGATACATTCCTCCCTCTCTTCTGCCTCTTGGAAAGTTACTTTTAAAGAAACAGCAAAGATTAGTGAGTTGCTGTTATGCAACAATTATCTCTGTGTGTATATATCTATTACTTGACTTGATTCCATGAAATCTAATTAAAGACTAAGTGTGTATTTGTATTTCAGTATATTATTAACTACTGCTAATAAAAGCCATTTCCAAATTTGTATTTTTCCATGAGGACCAGGTTTCTGAAAAAAAACCCACAGCTATACTGCCTGCTGCCCTTGAAACGTGTGTTTTGGGTTTATCTGTGTTTCCAGGTAACTAGAGCTCTTAGACAAGCAGCATTTGCTTCTGGTTTAAATTAATTTAACCTAATCAGTGGAAGGCTCTGGTGCCTTCTCTGTTTATAGCATTTGGAAGCAATGTAATATGCAGCTTCTCCAGAATCAGCTTATTATCAAGTTCCTTCTCATGTTTGCTTCCCCCTTCCATCCCCTCCACTTACCACCACTTATTAAAAGGCTAAAGGTTGTGACATGCAGTTCAGGACGCTCTTTAGCTCCTGTTAGTCTGGAAGAGCTCGTGTCCAGCTGCAGGGTGACACTCCTCGGAGAGGCCCAAACCTCTCCCCCAGCCTCTGCTGGGAGGGGATGCTGGTTTAGGGGGGGGTTGGTTACGAAAGGCAAGTGTTGCTCCAGCCTTTGGGATGTGAAGGGTACAGGATGCTTGTTGCTGCTAGCGGGGATGCCGGGCAGCATCCCGCAGCATCCCGCAGCATCCCACCGCATCCCGCAGCATCCCAGGCTCTGTGGGGCACCCGCATGGCTGTGGGTGTTAGGGGCTGTCCTCGGCATGGGATGAGGGGTTTTGGTGCCAAAGCCAAGGTTTTGATGAGCCAAGACTCTGTCCAGTCCTAACCTGCTCCTGCATTTCTTGGCTCCCTTTGAAAGCCAGAATAGCAGGGTCTTCTTCCAGGGCTTTTAGAGCAGTTAAAAAAACAGGCAATACTGTAGCTCTCCTAAGTCAAGCTGGCTTCGTGATTGCCAGTTGTACAACATTTTGGACAAGGATGAAGTTCAGGTGCTCAGCACCCAGATTTCCAAATGCTTCGAGCTGCGCCCGCTGCGGACAGCCACGTTGGGAGCTTTGTTCTCCAGCCATCGCTTGTATGGTCTGAAGGAAAAGATAACTCCAAAACGTGGATGCTGGTAGAGCAGGTTCTCTTTGGCTCAGCAATGCCAAAGTGAAGAGTTTCTTCTGGAGTCACTGATGGGTGAGCAGGAGTCATGTTTTTCCAAAGAGGGTGCAGAGTTGGGGCCGTACTTGGCCCTTGGTCTCAGCTCAGAGCCACATGCTGGCCACCTGCAGGTCACTGCTCCGGTGCTCCTCCGGCTTCTGCATTTCATGGGCGATGGAAAAAAAATATATTTTCCTGATTGGAATTTCAGGGGAACACTTGGTGTTTCTTGGAGATATCGTGCTTTGGAGACATGCGCAGCAGGGATAAAGGATGCGTGTGGAGGCAGGGAGCACGCTGGGTGCGATTTTGTCCTCTAAGGGGGTGTCATTCGCTCCATCGTGTTTTCATTCACATCAGATCAAACAATTTCTTCTTCCAAAAAATGAAACACTTCCTTTCTCTGCTCTGGTTAAAACACAACTAACGCCTTTTCAGGAAAGGCAAATTATTAAATAGAGACCAAGCCAAAAAATGTTGAATGAAATGGAAAATATTTAAGAAGGTTTTCTTTAGTAAAATAAACGTGGCATAGTGTGGTGGATAAAGTTGATGGATAGTGTGCATCTACTAGAAACGAAAGTCAAAATCTGCTATTCCCTGCATTCCTATTAGTATTTTCAGTCCTTTTGAGAGAGTTGAGGATTCTCAGGAGTGAATGCATTAAATGTAAAAAACAGAGTTCCTTTTTGTGTAATCAAGGGAAAAAAATACCATTTCGAGCCCACAGAGAACACAATGGTTAAATAGCATTTTTATTTCCTCTGAATTCAGTTATTGCTGCTCTGGTTTTCCTATTTATCTAAGCTCCAAGCCAACTAAACCTGAATAAAAGTTCCAGAAACTAAATAACTATTTTTAAATGTAAGCTTTCCTTTCCAAGTATGCAAAAAATGCACGAAACCAACCGAAAAAAAAAGGCAAAAACCTGGGTTTGAATTTTGATCCTACCAGGTCAATGTTATGGATGAGATTTTTTTTTTTTTCTTAAATTAAACTACAACCTTCCCATTATTTTCAGTAAAATACCAGATACCAGGAGATTTCTATAACAAATTCATAGCTCGTGTATGGAAATGTGACCATATGGGATCCCCTGGTTATTTCACCCCCCCGGGAGCCCTTCAACAAAGACAATTCGCAGCAGAACCTGTGCCCAGCTGGGCGCCCTGGCTCTTGGGTGTGCTCAATCTCCTTAATAAAAAAGCAAGCATAATTATAGTAGGTTTACCTGGAAAAAAGAAACTTTTCCTGCCTCTATATTTTAATTTGAAACGAAAGCCATGAAGTACATCCTTCAGTCGTCAAAAATCTGATTTACCACCGAGTCCTGGACTTCAAGGCAGTCGTTTTCCTGGCTGATTTTTATGCCATTTAAATCCCCTTTGAGAAGAAGTTGTTAAACCCATTTACAATGTTGGTTTTTTTTTTTTTCTTGCCAATTTACAAACGCCAAGTGGAGGGCCAGTGGAATTACCTGTCCAGTAGAGGTAATAACACCCACCAGGGCTTACTGGGAAGCTTAAATATAAGTAGCTGTGAGCAACTTTGTCCCATCGACTGTTCTTAAAAACAACAACAAACAACTCATTGGAAGATATTTTCCTTTCCCTCCTTTATATCCCAGTATAATATTCTATTTCAAAAGTTCTGCCAGAAAAAAAAAAAGGATGTAATAAAGGAATTTAAAAGGTTTAAATAAGATCAAAGGATGACCAAGTAAGCTTTGAAAAGCAAATTAAATAAAATAGTTTATAATCGGTTTCATCTTCAAATGAGCAAGTGATTCCCTGAAACAGTAACAATTTTCGTGCTTTGAAATCAACACTAGCATGATTGTATGATTATTCTGGCTTTAGAAAAAGCAGTCACTGGTTGCTGGTGTAGGGTAGCTGATATGTTTTACAGCTTCACCTTCAAAAAATAAAGATATGTAAATACAAGAGAGCCAAGACTCTGCCAGTCCCGCTCCAGATTTATGTCAGGCTGCTCTTAAAAACTAAAAACAAGGTGGGGGGGAGAGTTATATTCACTTCCAGTGGTGGCATTTTCTTCTAGAATAACACCACCAAGTAGGTTGGCCCCAATTACAACAGGAGCGACCCTGGGCCTGAGGAAGGCAGGGACTTAAATCCTCTTTTATTTGGAGTCTGGGAGCCACCTGGGGTGCTCGGCTCAGCCCCACGGAGCGAGGACCAGAGGAAAAAAAAACCCAGATATTTCCCTGGGGCAGATTCCCTGCTCTGGCTCTAATCAGCAGCAGTTATTAAGACAGTTTGAGGTCTCGGCGTTTAGCTCCCAACCATTTTTGTTTGAGCGTCGAGGAGCTGATAGTTTATATTAAAGCATTCTGTGGAAAAATACTTGCAGTTCCTCCTTGTCCCCTGGCTGGGAGAGCTCGTGGGCTGCAGCGCCAGCGAGCACCCGGGGCCACCCGTCTTGCTCCTGGGGGCTCTTGCGGTGCCCCCCCTTCCTTTCCCAAGCTCTTTTTGGGAGCCTGGGAAGCTGCCAGGAGCCAGAGGATGCTGCCGCATTCCCTTCTCGGCACTGGAAGGCAGGAGAAAGCTGTGCCATACCCTCCTGCTGCCCCCTCCTCTTCTCCCCCCATCTCGCTGCAAACTTCAATGTGAAAAATATTTTTAAATGCTCCTCTTATCTCTGTTTTCCCAGCATTTTGGAGCTGGTTTAGGCAGGAGAGCTTAACAAAGGTGAGGCTATTTACATGAAGGCAACGTGGCTTATGAATGAAACGGTGACAATTGGAGTTTTTATCAGCCCTCGAGGCTTGTAGTATTACCACTTGTCTTTCTCAAACGCATTCAGACTTTGACAGCCCTCTGAGACCAGTGCTCAAAAAAACCCCTTACCTAGGGGAGTATTGTGGCTTTTTTAGGAGTGGGAATATTAAAGCACGGGGAAGGGGAAGCATCCTTTTCAAGGTCACAGAGCAAACTGGTGGCAGGACCAGAAATAGCACCCAGAAGTTCTTAGTTTTTTCTGTATTTCCTTTCCTGTCAAGCTGTTTGCTTGGATACCGAGATAGCTGTGTGTAAACAGAAGGTTTCCAGAGCGCAGCATGCCTTGTTATCTGTCTGATTCATTCAGTGATGATGCAATCTGGGAGCCGGATTTCTGCAGTGACATCCACGGTTATGATGCTGCACGTGACATTCCCGGCCGCGTTGAGCAACCAACTGGAGTTTCAAACTTGTCTCCACCTGAAACGCCAAGGTCTGAGTAAGGCCCTTCTCACCAGGGTTTTATTTTTTATACGTGGTCAGGTTCTGTCTTCTCATTCCCCAGCAAAAATAACGGACTTGGGTTTTTTGCTCTCCTGAACCTGGTTAGGAGCCCCGGAGCTGAGAAAGATCCTCTCTGTGACACAGAACTGACTGGACACAGAAGTGTGTCTGGTTCTGGGCTCCCCGGTTCAAGAAGGACGGGGAACTGCTGGAGAGGGGACAGCAAAGGGCTGCCAAGATGCTGAGGGGGCTGGAACACCTCTCTGATGGAGAAAGGGTGATGGATTTGTGTCTTTTCAGTCTGAAAACAAGATGACTGGGGGGAGACCTTATCAATGCTTATAAATACTGAAAGGGGGGGTGTCAGGAGGATGGGACCAGGCTCTTCTCAGTGGTGCCCGGCGACAGGACAAGGGGTAACGGGCACAACCTTGACCATGGGAAGTTCCATCCCAACATGAGGAGGAACTTCTTTGCTGTGAGGGTGGCAGAGCCCTGGCACAGGCTGCCCAGAGAGGTGGGGGAGTCTCCGTCTCTGGAGACATTCCAACCCCGCCTGGACGTGTTCCTGTGCCACCTGCTCTGGGTGACCCTGCTGTGGCTGGGGGTTGGACGGGATGATCTCCAGAGGTCCCTGCCAACCCCGACCAGTCTGTGATTCTGTGACCCACCATTGGATCTGTTGACTGCTAATTAGGTTTGCAGTTTGTGCAAACTCCCCAGTACCACGGGTGCTGCCAAGCTGTCAGGCTTCCACCAGCTGTCAGAAACCATGAGACACCTTTTAATAGCTTCTGTCCGTGACCTGTGTTAGGAAAGGTGCAGTGTTCTCCCCCAGCCAGGAGTGGGAAAGAAGCATGGCTGGGATGAACCTCTCTTCCTTAGACCAGGTTTAAGAGGAAGGCAGCAAATCTTAGATCTTTGGGAAACAGGAAGGCTCACTTTGGAGCCACTGAGTCCTTGTTGGGAGAGGGTCATCAAGAACCCGGTAAAACTTAGTCCCCCGTGGGGGGTAAAAAATTAGATGGAAGGAGAGTGGTGAGTCCTCTCATGGACATTTGCTTCAGGGATGTGTCAGAACTGCCAAAGAGCTGCAGAAGCAGATGGCCGTGCTCCGGCAGCCGATGTTCATTAACGACCTACAAGAGTGTTCCTTTACATGCACAACTCCCAAGCAGAGGGAAGAGCAAGACTTCGGATGCCATATTTCCTCTCCTTCTTGAAAGCCGATGCTTTATCCATCCGCAGCCTTGGCTTGGGTGCTGTCGCTTGGCAGCTCTGCTCCCGGGATGTCGGCAAAGCTTTGTAGCACCTTGTGATGGTTTCTCAGAGCGTAGGAATTCTGTTTATGTTGTTCAGCTTTTCATCAGCACAAATTAATGTTAGCAGATGGCACGCACGTATCTGTCTCCCCAATTCTCAGGAAATGCAGGATGGCTTTAATGGGAAATGAATTATTCTTTATCCAGGATGTTTCACTGATAAACAAAATAATAAGTAGTCTTGTACATGTGCCTTGGCGGACCAGCACTTGTGTGGCTGTCTACCTTGTCTGGAAGTAGCAGCCACAGATTTTGTCGGGGTCTTTGTGTCTGGCTTGCTTGTCATCATTAACAGAGCCTGCGTTTTGTAACAAATCTGAAGATAGCGTTGATGATTTATTTTGGCAGCAGACAATTCATCTTCCACCCTGCAGACCTTGCTCTGGTCTCTTTTGGCCACTGAGGGAAACCAGAAGACAAAATTTATCAGCAGAGATGAGTAGGTGGTAATTTTGAGATAGCATCGCTTCCAAGTGTCCTTTTCTGAGAAGAGACCTTTCTGTAGCCCTGAAATGCCGAGATCTCACCTCCCGGAACCATTCTCAAATAGAACATTAAAACAGATTTGACATCTTACCCACCTTTCTTCTGTAACCTCACCATGCTATATTTTTCCACTCACAAAACCCTAGAAAGCTGTGAACCGGAGCCCTGGGCACAAATAATAGACAATAAAACGCCGTTGGAAAAGTGAGGAGAACATGTACAGTAAATGTGCCCCCTCTCTTCTCCTCGAGCATCTTCACGTGAGCTTTATAAAGCCGCCTCCTTTGCCAGCAGCGCTGGACAAATCTTTAGTTGCAAATAATTTTGGGCTGGGAGAGGCGGGAGGCTATTTCATTAATTTACTGCGAGAATTATTATTTTCATGATCCCACAGCGCTCATTGCAACTGGTGTCTTCTCCCAAATTGGTTTTGGCTAAAACCCACGTGGAGGAGAAGCAGAGCTGCAGGGAGTGGGGTTGGGCACGTCTGCTACGGGCTCAAGGGCCACGAACGGTGATAAATAGTGACTAAATTTCTTTACCTTGTTTCTGGTTCGTTAAATTAATCTGGTAGCTGTATTTGGAGCAGTGACTCTGTGGGTTCTGTGTCTTCTCTTTCTCCTGGATGCAAGAAAGATAATGGGAAAGACAATTACTTGCAGGCTATGGGGTTTCGGGGGAGTCAGGAGAGTAATTGGTGTAATTTGCTAATGGGTAACATGAGAATATGGGTCAGCACTGACTGGAAAAAAGTCATAAAAACCTGCTTTATGAAGAATCTAAGTATTTGGGGCTTTTTTCGGTGGCTGAAGGAGAACAAACAGGTAACTTTTGTAACTTCACCTCCCCCTTGCATTTCTTTTTTCCACAAATGAACAGGGTCCAGTGTCTCTCGGTTTCTCATTTTTCCTTTTGCCTCTTAATTTGCACAAAGTTGAGGAAAAAGTTTAAATATTGGATGGAGAAGGGAAATAAACCAGAAAAGATTTGGAGGCCATATTACGCTCGGTAGCGAGGCTGAGAAAGGAGAAATGACACTGCTCAAAATCTGGATGTTTCTGAATCTTTTGGTTGTGAGGTGACAGCAGAAACCCTCCTAAAATAGTTTTCTAAACAGGAACTTTCACAAGAAATGGAGAATAAAAGGCTCCCCCCCGCCTCCATATTACATCAAAAACCCCAAAATGACATTATCTGCTCTTGGGAAGCACCATTGCAGCAACCCTCGGTGTCCCTGGAGTGGCCAGGCTGTAACATGCCCCATGGCCCGTGGGGGACGGACACGGGGAGCGGGGACAGTGCCCTCAGGGAGCGAGGAGCCCCGGGGGATGGAGAGCCTGTGCTGCAGGGCAGGCACTCGGCCCTGCTCCCCTGCCACCGGGACATCCCCGGGACATCCCCGCGTGGCCCTTGGCATGCTTCCCAAGTTGGCTGAGCGATGCTGGGTGAGTGCTGGGGACCCGGTGATTTGAAGGTGCTGAGGACATCAGCCCCGAAGGGTGGCAGCGAGGGAGCAGGACCGGAGGGCGATGGTGTGTGTGTGCTCGGTGACACTGATGGGATTTTGGGGCAAGGACATGGGTGGGAGAGTAGAGGTAGTTCTTTGTGGGGGTGGTTTGCAGGTTTTAATATGATGCACAATCACTGTTCTTTTGTTTGTGTTTGATTATTGGTTGTGATTCTAAGCCCAAATTGACCACCCCACTCTCCAAATGAAAGCATTTGAGTTGGGGGGGTTCAGCCTGGAGGAGAGAAGGCTCCGGGGAGACCTTCCAGCCCCTTCCAGTCCCTAAAGAGGCTCCAGGAAAGCTGGGGAGGGACTCTGGAGCAGGGAGGGGAGCCGTGGGACCAGGGGGAACAGTTTTAAACTGGAAGAGGGGAGATTTAGATGAGATCTGAGGAAGAAGAAATTGTTTGCTGTGAGGGCGGTGAGCCCCTGGCCCAGGTTGCCCCAAGAGGTGGGAGATGCCCCATCCCTGGAGGGGTTCAAGGCCAGGTTGGACGGGGCTGGGAGCAACCTGGTCTAGATGAAGATGTCCCTGCTTATGGCCAGGGGTTGGACTAGATGGCCTTTAACAGACCCTTCTATGATTCTATGAACTCAAATTGACGACCCCAAATTTCCAAATGAAAGCATTAGCCAAGCTCCAGGCATGTACTTAGATTTGATTAATTTTTTTTTTTTTTTCAGTAGTTAAAACACGATAAGGCAGAGAGGGAGAAAAAATGATTTTTAAAACATGCTCTTAGTCTTCCAGATCTCAAGTTATCCTCACTGTGACACAATAATTTTCCAATGCTACTTTTCGGTTATATTTAGAAGTGCATTTTCTGTTCCTTCCCTCTCCTTTCTGTGGAACAATTGTGCAACTTTCTTTTTTTTTTCTTATTATAATACCGTATTAAAATTAGCTGCAAGACTAAAAAGAGTCCTGTGTAGGAAGGTAGCTACCTTCCTTCCTAGCACTTCCCTTGGATCTTCCACTGGGATTTTGTTCCAGATTTTGTTCCGGCGGGTTGCCGGGGCGTTCGCTGCGGCGTGGGGCTGTGCTTTCCCCGGCTGATGTCTCTCTGCTCTCCCCAGCAGTGAGCATGCAGAGTTCAGAGCCTGCATCGGACTCAGCAGCTTCTGTGGCCCTTCACACTTCGGCAGCAGCCCAAGCTCCGGTGGTGCAGCCCGTGCCAGCGTCGCAGCAGGTAACGTATGCACAGCTGGGAATGCCGTTTCCATGGAGAAGAGACCTGGTTTACTGGCAGATGTGTTTTAATCCCAAGGTTTTTATGTGGGGGAGAGGATTGTTAATCAGCTCCTTGAGGTCGTGGGAAGAACTTGTTGCTGGACGTTGTGTTGATAAAGGCTGTAGATATTTCATGTGTTCGCCCTACGAGTATATGAACTTTAAAACACAGGGTTTAGATTTTAACTTAGCTACCCAAGGAAGTAATTTCATGCCAGTTTGGTGTTTGCTTCAGTATAATATCCTGTTGTCATTATTCGGTGTCTCAATAAAAGCAGGAGAAACTGAAGCTCTCCTTAAAGGCATCTCTGCAAATAAGGTACCGAGCTCAACAGAGAAGAGGTGGGGGGAGCGCTCATGGAGTGGGTGGAGGTCTCCTCCTGTGGTGGGTGGATCCTGACATTTTAAGTTGGGGAGGAGGGATTCATGATTCATATACATGAACATGATGCGCTTGGGAGGTCTCCTGATAGGAGAGAAATGATAACTTCTACTGATGAATGAAAACTCTCTAGTGCAAAACGGGAAGGGTTAAGTAAAACTGGTTCCTTTTTATGCCATTTGGGGAACTATCAAAAGAAGTTTCTGTCACAGGAAGCTGGAGGGATAGGAGGATGGGTGGGTGTAACTTAGCTACACCCTTCTCTGATTCCCAAGTGAGCAGAAGTAGCTGCCATTGGATGCTGATGAAAAGGAACAATTGAAAATTGTGAATTAGTAGGAGCATTTGATTCACCAGGAGACCTGGACATTCACACGGTGGTTGGCCAGCTCGTGGTCATCTTTCAGCCTTCCCATCTTCCATTGCTCTGGGTGACATTTCTTCTTCGTGTTGTAATGATGTGGGTATTGCTCGTCAATAGTGCCAAGTATCTCAGGGCTCTCCAGTCATTAGTGTGAATTTGACTATCACATGTTAAAGAAGTTCAGAAAACCCATCGCCTTTGGATTATGGAATTATCCGTCCAGCCTTTGCCAGTGCTGTCGTCATGAATATCGAGTGGAGCTCCATGGATTAAGGAAGACCCAGAGGATCGTGGAATATTGCTGAAGAGGAGGAGCATCCACAGCCTTCCCTTCTCACCAGCAGCACAAAGAAAACACTAGGAATGAACTACTGGCAGCATGACTGTTGTGAGGCGGAAGCCTTTGGTGTTGTTGATCACTGGTCTACCTTTCAGTGTGAGCGAAGGCTGTATGAACAGGATGGCCTCATCTTACAGGTTGGGATGGTTAATATTTTTGGTTGGAAGGTAGTAGGAGCAACCGGTCAGGCGGTGACAAATTCCACAAGCAGCTGAGCTGGGCAGCTGTTCAAAGGAGATGTGTCGTTTGGTAAAAGCAATGACAGAAAATGGGTAAAAAATAGGAGAAAGGAACGGATCTTTCTGAGCCTTTGGTGTAGGTGGCATTGCCAAGGCCTGGCCTGAACAGGGGTTTTGAATGTTTCCATTGCGCACTGACAGCCTCTTTTGGAGAGAAAAGGGACATGGTGATGGCTGGCCTAAGTGTACGTGTCCGTATCTCAGCTGCAGGATCTCCAGTCTGTCCAGGCTCAGCGAAGGTCAGTCTGGGGACTGGTGTTGTAGAGGCTGCCTAGAAATCTGGGCAATTACCATATTCCTATAATTCTGCTAGAATAGAATTTCTGGCTGGTTACAAAGGGTGTGCTGGGAGGGTGCCAGAGGGCTAAAAATCATGAATATATATGTATAAGGTAGCCAGTAATTGGCAAGGTCTCTTCTAGTATTCACGTGGGATTGTTTTGCAGTTTTCGTTCTGTTGGCCCAGTCTGGTGGGTATTTTTAAAGCCTCAAGCCACAGAGGATGACTGTCTCCTCGGAGAAGGTCCTCAGCAGTTTAAAAGGCCACACTGATCTTTGGCTTGAACGTTTCCTTTCTTACGCTCATGCCATTGTCCCAGGCTCTGTTCCCACAGGCCTCACTGAATCCTTTCTTTCCATCCACCACGTCCCCATGCTTGTTTGGCTGTGCCTGCAGGGTGCCGAGCACTCTACGAGACGCGTGTCCAACCTCAAACTGAATGCCAAGCGTAACACAAAGAGCAGGGGATGACAGAAATGCCAGGGGAGAGGCAGAGGACAGAGTTGACCACTGCAAGGCAACACAGAGCATTTCTGTGCCCTTGGTGGCACCGAAGGGAGGTGCAGAACCATCTGAGCTTCGGTGCTGGTAGAAGCCGTAAGGGCTGTGGTGCCTTGGAGGGCGCGATTTGATGTTGCAGGAGGCAGAGCGCGGTTTGGTGTAGCAGCTGTGAGAAGAAAGTTTACAGCCATAGGAGGAAAATGTGAATGTGTGAGGAGTGGTTCTTCTTTAGTTGCGACTGAACCTCATGTTGAGCTCCTCTCCTCAATCAACTGTTTGCTGTTATTTCTTTTAAGATGATCTGTGTTAGAAAAGTTGATCCAGCTTTTCCCAGGTTCAGGGTGCTGAGTTGAGGCTGATGTCCGGTGCAGATTGCATTGGTGGGATGGGGACACAGAGGGGCTAAGTAAGGGTACTGCTGCCTCTGGAGAAGGAGGGAGGCTTTCCATGAAAGTTTGAGAGAGAATGCCTGTCTCCCCCGTGTTACAGACTGAAAGTAAGTGTTTGTTGCTGTATTTTCTTCTTTCAGAGGGTTTTGGTCCAAGCAGCAGGCTCCGCTCCCAAAGGAGCGCAGATGCAGCAGATCTCTGTTCCCAGAGTTCAGCAGGTTCCACAACAGGTAATACCTGCGGGGTGAGACACCACACAGGGACCCCTGCGTCAACAGGACCCCGTGTCCCACGTGACATTTGAACCTGTGCCAGATACCTGCTTAGAAAAATCATAATTAGAGGGTTGTGTGCAATTCGAGAACTGGAGATCACTGCAAGAGCAGCTTTCTCCATCTCTCTCTTCCTTTCTAAGACTGATGGCAAAAGAAACTCGCAAGGTATTTAAAATTTAGAAAGACCCTTTACTGTAGCAGTTGTCTTTCATACATTTGAAGATTCGATGGATGCTTTTAATTGCCATTTAAAAGCAGTCCTCCTCTCTAAAGATGTTTTTAGAGGCACGGTGTTTGGGATTTTTTTAATTGCACAAATAAATGTACTGACTGCATGTGGCTTCGTAGAAAGGTCAGGTGACAGAGAGCCATGCAAGTGTTTTTCTTTATCTGAACTTTGCCTTTTGCAGTCCTTGTTTCCTAAGAAACCAGGCATATGCGGTGCTGCTTCATGTGGACAGTGAGTCTGACTCTCTTGCCTTTTTCCTCTAGCAATTTTTATTTGGTTGCTCCGTTTCAGGAAAAAAAAAAACCAAAAAAAAAACCCAAAAAAACTTGACAGAGGGCACCTACATCCCTCCCAGACCAGCGAAAAAGGGGGCTGGGGGGCAGACGGACGCTGCCAACCTCCTCTCTGAAGGCCAGGCTGCAGCGTGATCTCACCCTCATTAGTCAGCGGAGAACCAGCCCTGAGACACGTGTGCAGAGGAAACCCAGCTCCATTGTTTCCACTGCTCATGGAGCAACTACTTATTTATTTATTTCAATATGACCTTTTAAAATAAATACGTCCTTTGGGATTCCTAAGCACGTTGGGGTTTTTTTTTTTGTTTTGTTTTTTCTTTTTTCTGTTAAAAAGAAAGTCTAAATGTCAAGGTAAGGTTGGAAGTTGTTTAAGGGTGTAATATCCAATTTTTCCTGCTGTTCCTAGGCAATAATATACCCCTAACTCGAGTTTATGCTGCTCGTTGCAGGTGCAATCCGTGCAGCACGTATATCCATCCCAGGTCCAGTATGTGGAAGGAGGAGAAGCTGTTTATACCAATGGAACCATGTAAGAGTCTCTTCTTGGCCATGTTGCTGAGCCCTTGGGTCCTCCCAGGCTTCTTCCACCTGGTTGCTGCTGCCCGCCATAAAGAGGAGGAAGAGGAGGAACAACCATTTCACATGCTACGTTGTGTGCATGGGGGTAGTTTCAGGAGACTCCACCCTTGGAGGAGGTGTTGTCCTCACGGAGGGGCGGTTCTCCAGGGAATCCTGATGCATAAATGGCCTGGTATTTCCCTCTGCCCATTGTGTGGTGAGGTGGGACGGCTTTAGGAACCAGAGCACAACTGGTAGAGGAAGAAGGGGGGATTGTAAGGCTTCCTCTTCCTCCTCTCTGCTGTGCCCCCTGCTTTGAGCATCCTCTGCTGCCCCCGGGATGCTCTCAGCCTTCTGCGTGGAGGTGGCCGCAATGGCTGCAGAGCGGCTCCTGCGCTCTGCCCTGGCTGTGGCTGTGGACCTTTGCTCCAGGGCCCTCACAGGACTGATTAACATTGTCACAATTAACGTTGTGACTTTTACAGCACAGAGTGCCGTTTCAATGGAGCAAATGCCACCAACAGTGGAGTTGAATTTTTTTTAAAAGGTGGTCCAGATTGTGAAAGCTGTTGTCCCTGAGGTTAGCTCTGCAGGCTCCTCTCCGCCTCCTAACCCTGTTGTTCCTTTGACAGACGAGCCACCTACTCCTACAACACCGAAGCTCAGATTTACGCCCCCAGCAGCGCAGCGTCCTACTTTGAACCGCAGGGAGGTGGAGCTCAGGTGACTACAGCGGCATCCTCTCCTACAGCCATTCCCTCTCACAACATGGTGGGCATCACCATGGACATTGGGGGAAGTCCGATCCTCTCCGGCTCGGGAGCCTATCTCATTCATGGGGGGATGGAAAACACTAGACATTCTCTGTCACATACTTCACGCTCCTCTCCAGCAACGGTATGTAGCCTTGCAGATGTTGCAGCTCGGGGGCCAGGAATTATTCCAAGGGAACTGAAAAACCTTCAGAAAATAAAACTTCCTATCGCTCACTGTCTATATGTCTGTATAACATGCCATGCAAGTGCAAGGGAGAGAATAGACACTGGTGTACTACAGCTATTCTTCACTGGGAGTTTGGAATGCCTCTCTTGCTGGTGGGCAGAGGCTGGTCAGACTTTCCGAGTGGATCACTGAAATGACACAGCACGGAGATTAGAGAAAATTCTCGGGGGTTTTGGGTTTTTTCCCCCGAGCAAAATGTTTTGGCTTTCCAACTCAAAAGAATTGCCTACATTTACATTTTCTAATAAGTATAACATCTGAACTTGGCTTACCCAAAACAAAGAAATATATAAATATATTTTTAATTATGAAGTGACCTGAAAAATCCATTATTAACACAGTGGATAATTAGCACATAAAGTATGTCAAGCTGATCGTGCCAAACGCACAGTGATCGAAAAGCCTTTGTATATATCTCCTACACCATTGTGTATTCTATCCATGCCATATGTTACAGAAAATGTATTTTAGGGATAATACTTATCAAACAGAAATGTTTTAGAGCTCTCATTGTTTTTAATGACGCCGGGGTGCTAGAAGCACAGCTGGACAGCTGTGTGGGACGTAGGGGGACGCAACTATTCACCCAAACCAGCCTTTCTGCAGCCAGAGCTCCCAGGGCTTTTCTCTGGGAATCTCCCAGGCTCAGTAGCGGCTGCTGCCAGGAGCAGGTTGTTTTCTGGGACACTGCTCACCTTCCTTTCCAGACTGACTTATGTGTGTTTATAAGTTTGTATGTAAACATAATTGCAAATGTAGGTGTAATTCAGCCCACGTGGCCAGATTTTAAAATGTGAACAGCACTACCAAGGGAGAAAAACAGGAGCTGTTTGCTCCCGCGTACTCTTGAAAGTCTGGCTGGTTTGGTCATACTTTCTTTTCCCGCTGTGTTTTAGAGTATAGACTTCATGTTTTTTGAATCTTTATGCCTTGAAAGGTTGGTTGCCTTTCATCCTGGAGTAAATGTGCTCTGCCTTAGGTAGAAGTAGGGGAAACGTCTTTAGCTTTGGGTGGAAAATGACAGATGCCTCTGGATTAGCTGGGGTTCGTTTCTTGTGAGGGATTGTGTGTATGTGTATTTTAACTGTTCATCGTTAAAAACTAGCATTGGACCATCTTCTGATTTTTGCTCAAGCTGGTTATTTTGAAGGAAGTAGCTGCTGATCTTATCACCTGCGTGGGACTGCATCTTGCAAAGCTGCACAACGTTACTCTTGGGTTTTGGTTTTTTGGCTTTTTGTTTTGTTTTGTTTTGTTCTAAATTTCCAAGCCCCCGTAGAATATGTGTCAGTAGAAATGCCCCATGAACAGATTTAGAATTTAGATGTCTACCATATGAGATAAAGCTGTTCAGAAAAAAAAAACAAAAACAAAAACAAATTTAGGAAGTGACCTTTCTGAAGATGCGTCTGAAATAAATTCCCTCTGTTGCGTGTAGGGATGAACTTTCTGAAGGTATTTTCACACAAACTGTCTGTGACTCTTGTGGAGGGTGAAAATGGTGCGTGGAAGACAGGATAGGGATGTGTCCATGTGTGGATTTCAGTTCTTTCAGCGCAGACCAGGGTCAGGGGGGAATAGAGCAGAGCCGTGATAACTGCTTTGGATATCACAAAACAATGAGTGGATAGTGGAAGGCTTAAGGAGAGCAATGACTAAATCAAATCAATGGGTAAGAACATTATTTTTCATTGCGATGTCTTGCTTAAACAGAGAATAGGAAAGGCTGGTGTTGAAGAGGCCAGAGAGGCTGTAGTTCTGGCAAAATGTATTTAGGGCAGGATTAAGAGCTTTGTGGAGAGAAAGAAAAGTACAGCTCCTGCAGAGGCAGCTGAGGAAGCCGTAAGGTTTCCTTTTGGTTTGGGGGTGTAGTGCAGAGGGGATGGATGGACAGACGGACGGACAGATGTCAAAGTGGCCAGCAAAGCGAGGGCTTGGCAACAGGAAAGGCAGCTGCAAGGAATGGGGAAGCAAGAGGGCTTGAGGCAGAGCCGCCTCTGAGACCTCGAAAGCAGGGAGAGTGTCTTCAGAGGAGACGGGGAACGAGGTAGCGCTTCAGAATTAGCAGTGGTGTAAGAGCTGCCTCAGGAGGTTGAGGGATGTTTGGTAAAGACCATGTGTACACGAAAATAAAATCTTCAAATATTTAAAGAAACCCGTCTTCCATATCTGCTGAAATAATGATGTTCTGCTCCATTGAAAGGGCTAAAACAGCACACGAATCAGCCCCATTCAATGTCTGTGCCAATAGAGCACTATTAATCCTCATTTAAATTAGGCTATCCCAAGCGAGGAAATCCTTGAGACCTCCCATAAGTGGGTCCTCAGAGCTCCTCGCCTTCGTGCGGGGCTGTTTAAGAGCTTTAGTCTCCATAATATTTTTTTCTGCAGACGCAAGATGTCCATTTGTATGGGACAAAATGCCAAAGGAGAGGCGGCGTTTCTGGGCTTGTGTAAGAGGCGTTGCTCAACGGGCACCGCGCTGCTCCTTGAACAGAGGAAGGAAACGGTGTCTCCCTCTAACACTGACTCATTTCCTGAAGGCTGCCTCAGCAATCAGTCCTTGGTTCCTCCTGATACATCACGGTGTGGCAGTTTTCTCAAAAAGCACTGACACATAGTCTTAGACTGACCCTTTTTTGCATTCACTGATAACTTCTCGAGAAGTGCCGCAGTGCTGGCACTTTTGGACAGAGCAGCACCTTCAGACACGGACCTGGCACAGGCTGTGTCTTTGGTTGTTGAATGTTACTTCAGAATTTAGGTGGGATTGGTTCCATTCTATCACTTTCCTGACAGAGCTGGGGTTTGTAAAGGGCTGGTTTTATCTCTACCACTATCTTCACCATGCTGGGAATCGGTGCAAACCAGAGCAGAGGGAGCAAACCAGTCTGTGAAGGAGGCCGCTGAGACATCATTGTGCAGATGCGATGCTTTGTGCGCGTGCCTCTGGAGGAGCGCAGGACCATGCTGTTAAATGAGGACAGATGCTAGAGACAGCTGCTGGCTGCTGGTTTCCGTGTGCCGCCTTATCCTGCCTGCACCAACAGGTCCCAGATAACAGGGCTTTGAGAACATCTACTGGAGAGAAACGGCAGGTTCTGCTCCTCCCAGTCCCTTAATGTGGGGTGGGTTTTTTTTTGGTTTGGGGTAATTTTTTTTTTCCTTCCTCACTTGCAAAAAGCTTGTGCTGAGGAGCCCTAGAGCTCTGGGGACCGCAGGCATGCGTTAAGTAGTTTGCCAGAGGGTGCCAAGGGAGCCCCAGCAGCAGAAAGCAGAAGCCAAGAAGGGTCCAGGAGAGGGTCCGGGCACGAGGCAGCAGCCGCAGCTGGGCTGAGTGTAGAAGAGAAGCCAGACAGAGGAAAGCGAGGGGGCTCTTCAGGGACCGCGGCTCCGCTTGCAGGAGCTCTGAGATCCGTGGAAATGAGCACGAGCAGCATCCAGATGTGCCAGCCTGTCATGGTGGGAAGAAGGTCACCTCCTTGAAACCTCTCTTCTTCCTTCAGAGTCCCGTTGCAGTGCTCTTCAGGAGCAAAGAGCTCTTACCCATTCCAGCTTTTGCATTCTGTGTGTCAGCCCTCCTTGTGCCCCTGTTTTATTTAGTTGCCGTTAGTTTTTTGTCAAAACTTTAAGACATAATAATAACCGAGGTAATTACTTCCAGTTTTCCTTGAAAGGTCTGGGTAAAAATGCACCTTCTCTGGAGCAAACCTTTGACGTGCTGCGGCACATCTGGCTGGCGGTGGTTTGGTCTAGGCTTGAAGGGGAAAGGAGAAGGAAAACTGCTTTTCTTTTTTGTATATGGGCAAGGGATACAGTGGAAGATCAAAAGGCCCCTCGCTCCTTCACCCTGGTGGGGATTCTTGCCGGGGTGTTACCTTGCATGCCGTGCCATAACGTCCCTGCAGCTTCATCCCCTAAGGACTGCGCCTCATCTGTTTGCCTCTTTTTCACAAGCTTGATATAAAGCATTAATCATTCAAATATTAAAAAAGAAATAATAATCCTGGCCGTTGCTAACTGTCTGATTTCCTTTCTTTTTCTTTTTCCCTTTTTTTTTTTTTTTTCCCCTGTGCACATTTTCTTTAGCTTGAAATGGCGATTGAAAACCTACAAAAAAGTGAAGGGATTACATCACACAAAAGCAGTTTGCTCAACAGCCATGTAAGTTACAATCGGAATTTACAACCTCTTTCCCGCTTTGGTAGGAGCATTATTTGTCACCCTTTGGTATATTCCACAGCACGAGCCGCTCAAAGCAGCCCGTGATTCAGCTGTGCTGCCTAAAGCAGCCCGTTCCCAAGAACCTGCAAAAAGTGCCACGATGTTAATAATGTTTGTTGATGAGCTGCTCTGGATCCTGTTAACTGCCTCTCCCCTGTGTTTATTTCTTTCATCTGCCTTGCAATGGAAATTGCTGGCAATTAGATAAACACATTTGAGGAACTTCTTTCCTTTCCCTGGAATTGAAAGATGGCTGGAAAATAACGTGGAATTCCACAGCAGTAGCTTGGAGTGAATCATGAGAGATATCCCTTAGATAGGGCGTACCAAAAGCTGCTCCAGCAAATGCCTCTGTTGCCTCTCTCTGTGCCTGAGGAAGACTGTTATGTTACAATGCTATGCTCAAGCCATTTCTAGACCTCTCTCTTCTCACTATGCCAACAAATTCCCTGCTTTGTGTGAAGTTCCCACTCTTCTACTGGGCCTTCTGCATCATGGTTTGTGGCTCCCATGCAGGAATGCTTAACGGTGAGCACATGCTTGTGTGAGATTTGGAGGGTCTAATTCAAGTCCCGTTGAAGTCAGCGGACTTGCCTTGACTTCATTGTGGTTTGGATTAGGCTGGAGCATGTTCTGCCCTGATAAATCACAGTGCACAAAGTGGTGCTTCCTTATTCTAACAGATTTCCTTTTGCTTTGCGTTTGGGGGCAGATCAGTTGTCATTCTTAGGTCCTGCAAAAAAAAAAAAACCTTTGCCCTTTTCGCCCTAAAGAAACAGCCTGAGAAAATGAACGGAACGTTAAACCTAACGATGTGGTTCTCTTAAGCTGGTGTTGAACTCCAAGCCAGGGCTCCTGGATGAGCTCTGTCCTTATTTCAGCTTCTAGAAATGGAAGGTTCCTCGTTGTAGTTGAGGAAACACAAACCTGCAGGATCAGGCTGGTAGTTGCTGTTCTCAGCATCTCTGTGCATCCTTCTGTCCCATGCTGTGCCCCGGGTGCCGCGCAGGTTTGTCTAAGGATGATGTTGCTCTGCAGTATTTTTCTTGTTCCTCCCAGTGCAGAGAGGGACGGAGCGGAGCAGGACAGGGTGGGTCCTGATGTGGTATTGAAGAAAAGCAGGAAAAGGACAGAGGAAAGAAAGTGAAGGTAGACAAGAGATTTCAACTGGCCGCAGGCTGTGCAGGATGGAGTTGGGGCCCGATCCAGCCTCTGATCAGACCTTCCCCACGCTTGTCTTGCAGGGTAGAAGAGCATAATGTCTTTCTTCTGAGGCCATGGTTCATAGTTTGGCATAAGGCTTACGTTGTCTTACAAATTCTAAAGCAAATAAAGTACTTGCTGAGCACGTGTGTACACATCAGCTCTCTGCTGAGGGTGTCAGTCCGCACACAAGCGACGTGCTGCTGCCCTGGGCAGCTCCGGGGCTGGGTAATTCCCTCTGCCGAGGCACAAAGCATCAGCCAAAGAAACCTGCAGGGCCTTTTCTGCCCTGTGCAGCTCCAGTGTCCTTGCTCTGCCTTCCCGGAGCATGGAGCGGTGGCTGCAGACATAGGGAATAACGAGGAGGTGATGGTCCGAGCAGTGTCTGTAGGAAACGCAGTGTGTTGCAGAACCAGATCAGGCAATCTCTTTTCAGAGCTGGAGGGAGGTCGGTGCCGGTGCCCGGGGAGGGTGCGCAGCCTCTGCCGGGACTCGACTGAATGTCCCATTCCACTGGGGTGAGGGACCTGACCTCCCTCGGAAATGAGCCCTGATCTGAGGGGGGAGCTGGGCTGGAATCACAGAACCATCATCAAATGGTTTGGGTGGGAAGGGACCTTCAAAGGCCACCTAGTCCAACCCCCTGCCCTGAGCAGGGACATCTTCAACTCCATCGGGTCCAAGCTGACCTTGAAGGTTTCCAGGGATGGGGCATCTCCCACCTGGAGACTGGAGACTGCCAGGGGTTGCTCCCAACCGCAGTGTTCCCACCTCTTTACTTAAAAAAAAAACAAACACCAAAACCCAAACAAACAAAAAGCCAGACAGAATCTATCCCAAACAATGTGTGACTGACACGCGATGTTGTCAGGCTTGCGCGTGAGGACCAGAAAGTGAAGCAGGAGGTGACTGGTTTGTCAAGGCTGAAAGCAAAATAGGAGCTTGACAAAAGCTAGTGGCCTGGGAAGCTGTTAGATAATGCTAATTGCCCTGTTAGTTGGGACTTAATTGCTTTTAGTCTTAAGGTTGCAGAGTCTTTCATTAAGTGTTCCATCCCTTGTTCTGAACTTCACATTTTGCAAATCTATTAATCCTCGGGATAACGGTTTATTTTGTTGCTGTCAGCAGATGTTTTGTGCCAGGAATCTTTGGTTTGGTGTTTTTGGTTTGTTTTTTTTTTTTTTTTTTAATAAAAGGAAAACTAAAGGTATCTCAGTCAATAGGGAATTTTTTACATAATGCTGTTTAAGCAAAGTCAATGTGAGCCGGAGCCACACTTGGTAACTTAATTTAGCCTCAAAAACTCTCTAAGAGGTTTATTTAAGTGCACTTGAAATATCAAATTTAGAAGCCCAAGCTAATGGTAATACCCCAGTGACACACGGTGTTTCTAATGAAATTATGTCAAGCTATTACTGTTATCGAAAGAGCTCTGCTCACGAGTGTAGTCCGGGGTCGCTGGGTCCGAGGATTACTTCTTTGCCAATTAGGAGCTTGCAGATGATGCAAAGAAATTTGAGAAAAGCGACTACAATTTTTGTATGCGAGTGCCTGATGCTGGGCACATCAGGAACCGGTCGGATGCCGTCACCTGCCTGATGCCTTGCAGCTCCCAGCCAGCCATAGCGTTCCTAGGGGCAAAATCTATTTTTTCCTCACTGCCTATAAAACAAAAAACCCCCAAACCCTTCAAAATACCAATCAAAAAACCATAGGACTTCTTCCCTGGGGGTGAGTGGCTCTTAGGTTGGTGCTGATGGAGTTTTTCCCCTGAGCGAAAGATCTTACCCCAAATGGCGTTTAGGTGGAAACACCTAAAATGAGACTGAACAGAGAAACAGGAAAACTATTAAAGGGAATAATTCTCCCTTGGCCAGGGGAGGGACGTAATGACCTAATGAAGGGTGAATCTCCTGCTCGGTGGAGAAAGGCAAGCGAAAGATGATTTTTTTTTTTATTTTTTATTTTTTCCAAAATCCAAACAAACAGTCAACAGAAATACAGTTAAAGCAGACATGAGATGGCAAGGTTCCCCCGTAGCGCCTCGAACAAAGCCAGCAGCACGCGGCTGCACCGGGATTTTATTGGAACCTGATTGTAATATACACAGAAAGGAAACCGTGGAATATCTTGTCATTGTCCCAGCTGAGCAAAGTTCAAAAAGTAAACAGATTAAGGGATTCAAATGGAAAGAATCTTTAACATTCTCATTGTAAGTGCCCGGTCTGTTATTACTAATGCAGGAAGAGCAAAAATAATGTTTGGAAAAGTATTTATATTCTGACAGATTTCTTTTTTAAGCTCTTTTGTGCGTTTCGTAATGAATTTTGAACTCAGTAGTGGGAGTTCATATTGTGAAACTCAGTAATGTTTAAAGCAATATAAAAAGACACTTGCAGAAAAAGAAAGCTGGAAGATGAAGGAAATATTCTAGAAATATCTGGGATTAGACTAAAAATGTCCAGGATCAAATGTAACCGAGACAGTTTTACCTATTTGTCAATTTTCCATAGTAACATGCAACTTTATTTTTTTTTAGGGCTTGGAATTAGAACAGGTTTAGAAAGTAATTAGCTGATGCGCATTCAGTATCTCCCACGGGGTAAATGAAATAAAATTTAAAAAAAATTTAAAGAGAAGAACCTCCTTAATCATTTATCTCTCTTCTTCCAGTCCATGGTCTGCTCCAAAGGCCACCAAAACCGATGGACCCAGGCGTTTGAACTTGTGGTTGCTTTGGATCAAACCCAACTAATGAATGAAATAAGGTTTAAGTGTACAGCTTGGGATTCGGCTCATTTTATGCAGCAGAGGTTTCAGTTTGGATATGTGAACGATAAGCGCCGAACAGACAGCTGTAGGTGCTGAGAAGCCTTTGTGTGAGAGCAGAGCTGGGTACGAAATGCATAAACTGAAAAGAACTCAATGGAGCGAGGTGTCAGGGATGTCCTCGCACTTTTCAGGTTGCATTTTCACGGAGTTATTGTTATAAAACTCGAGTGAAATAGTGGTGAACCGGGACCCCAAGGTTTCCCCAAGAGAAAAGGGGAGAAAAGAGCCAGGGAGCGGAGTACGAGTGGAGAGGATTTAAGCATAGACCAACTTGAACATCCACCTGCGTGGTTCAGTCCCGCCGATTTCTAGGCTTAGGTTTGGGCTTAATTACGATATGCATTTCGTTGTATGGAGGTGGTGGGGCTAATATTTTGGCAGCCGTAGCCTGAGTGTGGTTTGCCCCTGCTCGGGTGCGAAGGCGGCTGCTGGTGGTGGAGCTGAGCCTCCTCCGTTCACAGGGAAAACATTACTCCCAAAGGTCCCTAAGGACAATGAAAGCGCTGTTACCAAAGCTATTGATTTTAGTCCATTTGTACATCCGGTTCCTTCAAAAATTCACTTAATGTAACACTCGCTTTATTGACGCTGAAGTCGTTTAGCCAATTAAAGGAGATTGAGGTTTTTGGTTTTTCTGCATTTTAATTCCAGGGCCGACATTGTGTGCCGGGCCTGCCCTTTCCCATCGGCTGCGTATAAATATTTTATAGCTAATTGCAAACTTTAATCAATGGGAAAGTCAGACAGTCCATTTTGAAACATAGATGGAAACACTCGGATTTTTAAGGTTGCTTGGGGAACCTTTCCTTTGTATTGTTAAGGAAACGGTTGCAGACATGCCCATCTTCAAATTAATAAAGACTTTGCAGCATGTTTGGGGCTCCTAAAATTTATTGCTCTTAGGCAGTATCTTAACTTTTCCATCCCTGCATCAAACAAGGCCTAAGTTTTCGCTAAAGATTTATTTTTAACAATCAAAACAAACAAGTCAATAGAAATAAAGTTCGTAACATCTTTATCCTTAACATCTTGATTCTTGGAGTTCTTACAGCTTTATTTTGGCTCTGCAGGAATCCATCCCGAGCCGAGGTGGAGGCTGAGATGGCAGTCTAAGGCTTTTGCAAAATCTGGCAGCATTTTTGTTGGGTTATTAGTTGGGCTGGGGATCCTTTTATCTGGATAAAAATGCAACCGGTGTAAGTTATATAAATTAACTCAGCTAAATTAACTACCCAGCATTAAGCTCTCACGGTCTCTTCGTGTCAGATGGGCTCTCCTGGCATGGAAGTGCTGACAGTTTGACGCAGCCCATTCCAGCCCTCTTTAGACTTTCACGTGTTCTTTACTTATTTGTGCTTTCCATACCTAAAGCTCCAGTGGTTGTTGGACAACTACGAGACGGCGGAAGGCGTCAGCCTTCCCAGGAGCTCTCTCTACAACCATTACCTGCGGCACTGCCAGGAGCACAAACTGGATCCGGTGAACGCCGCTTCCTTCGGAAAGCTGATCCGCTCGGTGTTCATGGGGCTGAGGACGCGCCGCCTGGGAACCAGGTTGGTATGAATCTACATTTAAATAGAAAAAAAAAAAAAAAAAGTCCTGCAACTTCTCCTACGCATACTGAGAACCTACTGAGCATCATTTAGCAGGCGCAGGCCTTTCTTCTCAGATCTACAGAAACAGCCAACCGTGATGTTGTGGGGGAAAAAAAATTGCTGTTCTGAGGCACAGCAGTAATTTCCGTGTGTTGTTGTGAGGCGAAGCTGCTCTCTCGCCGTGAGTCAGCGGCGCGAGAGGCTGGACAATGCAGTTAATTTCAGACACGCTCCAGGTCTCTGATGACAGCGCCTTCGCCAGCCACATTTGGTCTGAGTCCATTTCCTACAGAGGCTAAGAATATTTTATTTGAACCTAGGTTTCTAATCATTCTGTTACTGTCTCAAAAAGATGAAATAACTCATCTTTACGATTGCTGCTGGAGCCCAAAATTCTGGTGCGGTGAAACGGTTTCTCCCTTTGGATCCAGTAAAGTTCCTCCATGGCGGATGAGAACAGAACCTGTGCCTGTCTTTGATGCAGGGCGGCTGTACAGGTGTTACAGGTGTCATGCCTGATCTCTTAAATTCCCAAAGCGGCAGGCTGACTCTTGTGACAGAATTTTTTTCTTTTAAAACATCAACGATGCATATGATGTTACAACAAAAGCGTAACATAAGAAAGCATTTACATATGTGTCCTTCAAAGGAGCATCCAAAGTACCTGCGCAGCTTGCGCAGCTGAGTTTGCATTTATCCCAGCTTCTAATTTAAAAAAAGGTAGCTAAGACACCAGAGAAACAGCGATTGCTCAGATTGTGGAAGATTTTATAATAAAATTCTAGCTTAGATATCTGGGCTTCTAAACAAGAACAAAACCAGATGTGTCTGGGGCATTCCACAGCTGGAATGTGGAGGCAACAGCCGTAGGAAGAGCAGGGGAGACTCTGGATTCCCGTACGTTGGTTCAAGTGCAAGAGCTCTGAAATCATTTCTTTAGAGGAGAGAAATTCTTTAATCCCATCAAGGATTAAAGAAAAAACAAAGAAGCCAAAAACCCACTTAACATTGCAAACGTGCAGGCTGGGAAGGATACAGTAAACCTCAATAAATATGGAAATAGCTGTCCACCATTATTTTCTTATTCATTCATTTAGATTATAAATGCAGCTGTTATTTAATTTGCAGGCACTTAAAATCACTTAAGGCATGGTTGAAGTGTACTTCGTACCTGAGCCCTTTGGTGACAGTGACAAAGACCAAACGATTCAAAGAGAAAATTCCCCCAACCAGGAAGAAAGGGTTAATTCTTTGACAAATATTCCTCTCTTAATTTTCTCTATGTAGTTTTCCAAGGGGAAGCATCACAGGATTTAAGGTACCTTCAGACCCTCTCGTAGTGACACGGCAAAGGAAGTTTAAGTGTTCCCAATATGGGCTCTGGAGACGCGGCTGCCGCTCCCTGGCTCCGTCTCCTCTCCCACTGAGGACTGGGCTCGGCCCTTGTTAGTGACAAACTGGCTAAAGCCGAGTTGGACAAACTGTGGTCACGTATCCATGGCTGCATAATTGTCCTTCTCGCTCCCAAAAGCAACCGCTTGGGGATTGAAAAATTCCAGTTTGGTGGAAAAAACCTGAATTGACACATTTGTCTGACTGTGATGGAAAGACATCGTCCCAAGGAGCATCGCAGCAGCTTTGCTGACCAGCAAAGGGAAAAGAATTACAGCCTCTTCTGCTCGCAAAAAGCTTCCCATTTTTACAAAATCTACAAAAATGAGCAGCTGCAAGAGCAAAGCCACATCAAAGCCTGTTGCTGTTGCTGTGAAAGCACTGGCAACAGAAAGACATTTTTCTTATCATGGTTGACTATTCAGTCGGGCTCGTTCTATCCAAGTCTAGATAAAGATGGAAGTTTGTTTTTATGGAAAAAACAAATCCTTAAACCCTAATCAAATAGCAAAGTGTCCCCTGAGGCCTTTCTGTCATTTTGTTTAATCACACTTTGTATTGTAACACTTGTCTCCGCTTCTCCAGTTACCATGGATTACTTGGAACAAACCTTGCCGCGTTTTAAATGTGGATGTCACTGAACTTTGGGACATGTGGTTTTAAATTTTATAGGGGATGATGGCATTCGTTAGTTCATTAGTTCAGCCATTCAAATAGCGCTTGGCAGCGAACCGCTGTGTGCTGTAAGAAGTCGGGTGTATTGTCAAAACAAGCCTAGGAGTAAATTGCAGGGCTACGATGTCCCTTCCATTGACTGGCTTCCACTGAGCGATTTCACCACTGGTACTTCCAGGGGAAACTCCAAATATCATTATTACGGGATCCGACTAAAACCAGAGTCTCCGCTGAACCGTTTGCAGGAGGACACCCAGTACATGGCAATGAGGCAGCAGCCCATCCATCAGAAGCAGAGGTAGGTGTTCCTCAGAGCTGCCGCAGGCACGGTCCCTTCCCAAAGGACGCAGCAGACGCCGGCTGGGGAGCTGGCTTTGCCTGGGAGCACAGGGAGCATGTGGGATGGTTCAAACGCCGGAGCTGGAGAAGTGCCAGAGCTGAGCGGTGGAAGAGGGGGCTGCAAGTCACTGGCCACTCTGAGCAGCGGAAGGGTTCAGACCCAATTCTGGGAGATGCCCCATCCCTGGAGGGGTTCAAAGCCAGGTTGGACGGGGCTTGGAGCAACCTGGGCTGGTGGGAGGTGTCCCTACCCAGGGCAGGGGGTGGCACTGGGTGGGCTTTAAGGTCCCTTCCCACCCAAACCAGTCTGTGATTCTGTAAAATGGCCTTTATCTGCCCGGTGCTCCAGAGAATGCCACCACATGTGCCGCTCTTCACTGCCTCCCTCCCAACAGTTTTAGGACCTCGGCTATGGAGGTATTTGTGCCAAATCAGTGTAAAGGACTTGGGGGCTTGTGTTGTGCTTGGGTGGGTTTTCGGTTTTGTTTGGTTTGGGGTTTTTTTGGGGCAACAGGGCAAGTTAAGCAGTACTGTGGTTACTCTTGTGTCTGAGTAATTTTGAATATAAACCACAATGTGCAAAGGAATTTGGAATTGTCTCCTGGAAGCACAGCCACTTCTGGTTCTTGCTGGAGTGAAGAAGGAGCAGAAGAATTTATTTCTTCAGCTCCCAAAGAGAAAGAAAATATAAAAGTCAACTCCCGCAACCACTCTGCTTCTCATTTTCTTTTTGTTTTTTTTTTTTTGACGTCACCTTTAGCAAACTGCTTAACCCCTTTAATTCTATCTTGGGGAGTGCTTTTCAGAAGGAGGTGCTCATTTTCCTCCTCCAGTTACGGAGGTGATATAAATGGTCAGCCCTCACAACGCTGGCCTTGAGTCTAACCTCCTGTATTCCATGATGAACACAAAAGCCTGCCTGACTGTGTTGCAAACACCGTGTGCGCGTTTGCTCGTGCCTGCGTAAATCCCAAACCACGCTCTCAACGCAGGTACAGACCGGCGCAGAAGATGGATGGCATGGCGGAGAGCGCGTCCAACAGCAACCCGCACGCGACGCCTGAGCAATCGGTTGCTGCTCAAAGTCAACACCATCAGCAATTCATAGGTGAGGAGACGGCCTTAATGTATGAGATACCTCACGTTTAGGCTTAGAGCTTTAAGAGGAAGGAAGGTCTTGTCCAGCAAGCCTGGCTGTTCTGCATTTGTTTGCTTTTCTAATAAATCTACAGTATTATATATTATAATATCTATATTATATATAGTGTGTATTCTGATAAGCTCTTGTAACATCAGACTCGCTAAGTTTATTTGCTAACTCCCGTACCCACAGGAAGCCTTTTTCCTTGTGACGTCAGGTCTGTCCATTCCCTCTAAGTATGTTTTTAATCCGACTGGCTTTATCCATACTGGGTGGGAGAGGCGGAGGTCCTGACGAGCCTCCTAAGACAGGTGGCCGGAGGGAGAAGAGCCGTCCTCTTCCTTGCAAAGACTGCAATACGCGTCCAACTGCAGACCATCCATACGGACCTTCTCCTTGTGAGACAAGCTCCCTGGCTTTGCCCATCGTGGATCTACGTGTCTCCATCACTCAAGTAGAGACACCAAATCCCAGCCGGCACTGAGCCTTCTCTGAAATACAGTCGCTCCTGTCCAATTTTATTTTCCACTGTACTCTCAAAATACCAGAGAGACATTTGTCAGGCTTCGGAGAAAATCTAATGGGAAGTGTGGTGGATGAGGACAATGTATTCTTGTTTCTTTTGTTACAGAGAGAAAGAAAACATTTTCCTTTCCACGCTGAACAAATGGGCCGCAGTTGCCTGCTTTTTTCCCGGTATAACAGCATGAACTGGGAAAGTACAAGATTATCTGTCTCATTTCTCCTGTTTCATCCTCAGTTGAAACACGAAGGATAGCAACCAGCGACCGCAGCGCCTTGTGCTCATCTGTAATCCTGCAGAACTGAGCGCTCCAAACTCTCACCATCTTTCCCGATTTTTTGATTTTCCCTAGATGTAACCCACGTCTTTCCCGAGTTCCCAGCTCCGGATCTAGGTAATGTCCTCTTACGAGAAGGGGTCACCGTGAACGATGTGAAAACTCTGCAGCTTCTTTACAGGCGACACTGCGAGGTGATTCTTTTGAATATTTTTAATGGATTTATTTATTAATGGATGTGGGACACAATGCACGTGCTTATCTCATGTCCTGCTCTTAGGAAAAGCTGGAATATAATAGGGAATGCTTGATTTGCTAGGTATTACAACTCAGGTATCGCACATTATGTTATTTTTTCATTGTGTGACCTGGTTTATGTCATGTTGATTATTAAAACAATGCCCTTTCCTTTTTCTTTTTTTTTCTTGTAAATTACTTCTTCTAAACGGCAGCACATGAAATTTATGCTTATACTGTGTGACAAAATGCTAGCAGAGCAGCTAATGAGTTGTGGTCTTTGTTGTTAGGCGACTTTGGACGTTGTAGTGAATCTTCAGTTTCATTATATTGAGAAACTGTGGCAATCCTTCTGGAGTCCTAAAACACCCTCTAGTGATGGCTCTGCTGCCCTGCCGCCCAGGTACACTGCTGTGCTTTGATTGTTTCCCGACGCTCTACTCTTCGGTGTTATTTCTTTTAAAAATGCATAAAGTATTTTCACCTTCATTAAGCATTTTGAGGGCTCCGTAGGACTTGAAAGTATTTACTTCCCTGCAGAATCGGCACAAAGAGTGTCAGAAGTGTCTAAGTTCGGAACGACCGCGCGAATTTCAGCCCTCGAAGGAAAGCATCTGCTCTGATTCTCTCCATCTATGTACCTTTTACCTCCTGCAACAAGTGCTCATCCAAAATGCCGAGCGCTTTCGGATGGATGAGGACGGGGTGATGCTTTCCTCAATGGCCAGCAGGAGCAGGCAGTAACGAGTCCGTGTCATTACATGTCAATCTTGAGTGACGTCCCGGCCTTTAAGGTTTTAGTGACATCCAGACTGAGTCACTTCTTTGCCTGGCTGTCCAGATCTTGAAAGTGCCTCGTGTTTTGAGGCAGATAATGGCAAACGAAGCTGCTCTGATCTTTGTACTCCTGCCTGGCTCGTCGTTACTGCCTTTTCTTCATCCTTTGTGCCTTGGTAGCCTGTTGCCAGAGGGATGGAAATAAGTGAAAATAGAGAAAATTGAAAAGGTGAAGGTTTCTTCTGAAAATCTGTATCGTAAGTCTGTGTTGTCCATTTCTACTGATTCTATAAGGATTTCCGATACTGACGTTTTATATTCAGAAAAAAAATGGTAAAAGTTTGACTAATAAGCAAATACCCCATAATAATCTGTAGAATATGGCCCTGTAGATGTTACCTGATGGATATTTTCCCACAAAGAACCACTGTAGCTGCGTTTGATTGTTTCAAAATCTCTTTTACTTAAGCGTACACCTCCAAGGCGTATCGCAGCCCGCTGGGGAGAGCTGTGCTAGGTACAAACGGACTCACTTGGGTACCGGAGGCAGCATTTCTGCAGGGCTCTGTCTAAACTAACCCACCTTGCTAAGGCTGCGTGCTCTAGTACCTCTCCGTACCGCTGCTAATGACCAAGATAGGTAAATAAAGCACTCCCTCCCCCTGCTCTCTCTCTATACAAACATAAAACCAATGTGGCAAACTGAAAGTATGGTAAAAGGCAGAATATGGTTCCACTTAACAGAAATTTTAGGTACTTGATGGCCAATTTCTCCGTGGGAGTGTTCTAGGGAGTATGTCTGGGGAGTTCATTTGCTAAAACCGCTCAGGCAGAGGCTCTAACTACCTCTTTATAGTGTGTCTAAGCCTTGGCTTTAATGGTTTTGATGTAATGCGTGGGGAAAGTCCCTTGCAAATTCCCAGTTCCCAGCGTAATGTCTTAGTAGCTCTGCTTTGATGCTCTGGCAGTGCATTAAGGCTTCGGTTTTCTCTGCTTGCTCTTTAACTAAATACCTTACGCCTTAATCATGCAGAAAAAGTTTCCATACATCTATAAAGCGAAAATAACGCGAGCTTGGTTGACCTCGTTCAGTTAGAGACAATATGTTCTGTTCTCATCAAAACACCCAATCTTTTTCCTTCTGAAAACATGCAGCCTTTGAAGGCGTTAAACACCTTGAAAGTGTTGGTAGGATCTGTCAATACCGGCTAATCTGCTCAAACAACATTTTGTCCCCGCTGCTAGGGCTGGGGAGGGTTAGCGCACGGGGAGAGGTGTGAAGGTTTTGGAAACAGCTGGGTGTGTGAGGAGGCAGGGGCTGAAGTGACCGTAGTGCAGCACAATGCCCCGGCACATGAAGCGCAGGCCAAGCACAGGGAGATGTGGGTTTGAGGGAACACTGGTCAGAGCTCTGACCCCACGGACGGAGAGGAGCTTGCGGACTCAGAGAGGACTTGTACGAATGATCAGATGTTTCCTTCTGAAAGAAACATGAAAGGCTTTTTTCTGCTGAAAAGTTGGGTCAGGGATCGAGAGGAAGGGCGAACGCCCTGAATGCAAACCCACTGCTAACGCCACCTCCCTCCTCCTCCTCCCGCAGCGAAGAGGAACACGAAGGGACCCTCCCCAAAGATAAGCTGATCACTCTGTGCAAATACGAACCCATCCTCAAATGGATGAGGAGCTGCGATCACATCTTGTACCAGGCGTTGGTGGAGATTCTCATCCCAGACGTGCTCAGGCCGGTGCCCAGTGAGTATCCTCCAGCGTGGTCCAGAGCCCAGGGGCGCTCCCGGCTCCGGCTCCGCTCCTGCTCCTCACGGGGCTGAGTCACGGGATGCTGTGTCTGACCCACAGCGATCAACGTCACTCACTCGGTCTGGCTACCACTTGCCACAAAGATTTCCATCATAAAGAGCTGATTTAGAGGGGTTTGTTTTGAATACAAGCTCAAATATTGTGGCAACAGCAATATTGCTCCTGCAGCATTGCTCACTCTGCGTCACCGGTGGCCCCTGGAAATTCCCGTGCTTTTTCAAATTGGGTTTATTGCGTATCACATCTCCTGACGTTGGCGAGGAGTCGAGGTAAAAGCCAGGTCTGAAGACACAAGTCAGCACGTCTAATCCTTGTGAGATATTCCTTAGAGATACTGTCTTTTGTTTATGTAGGGCCATCCTGTCCTCTGCAGCACCTCCTGGAAATGTGGGGTCAACCGTTGTTTGGGAGATCAGCGACGGGATACCGAGGGTTTTTCTCTCTGATTTGGCTCTTCAACGAAGTGCCTGCGTCAGACTCCCCCCGGCCACAGCTCAGCCCCAGGCTGGGTTGAGCAGTATGGGAAAGCCACGTCCCTCTGAGCCGTTGCTGTCAGGCTGCATGCTGGGGCACACGCGTGGCTTTAAAGAGCATATTTCAGCATTTGGAAAATGCTCAGAAGGACCATGAATAAGAAAAGGATAAGAAAGAGTAAGAATAAGAAAATAAGGATAAGGGTAAGGATAAGGATAAGGATAAGAAGAATGAGTAACAACATTAGAAAATAAGAATAAGAAAAATCTGAATGCATCCAGCTGATTTCCTTGATGCTAAACCAAGATCGCAGCTAACAGACGAGAGGCTGCGCTTTCCACAGCAGGCCTAAGCTAGCAAGTGATGTCCAGAGATGATAGGGAACAGCCTTTCTAACTCTGCAGGCTTCTTTGCAGGCACGCTCACACAGGCGATCCGTAATTTTGCCAAGAGTTTGGAAGGGTGGCTGATGAATGCAATGAGTGAATTCCCCCCCCACGTTGTCCAGACGAAGGTAAGCAGAGGAGCACGGTGCCGGTCGGGGCTAGGAACTGAGCGCATGTGTGTCCATGTTGCAGTTTTCCACAGCGACTGGAAATCACTGGTGGGGTTTGGCCACGTGTCCTCCAGATTAGCGCGGTGTAATGAATAATTATGAACCGGTAGGGAGTGGGAGGACTGGTAGGGCAATTTCTTTGTTCCAGAAGATGCTGCTGCTCTGTCCATTGAGCCATTCCTGTGTCCTGAAATTGTGGATAAAGCTTTCTAAGAAAATCTCTGCACTGGAATGAAGCTGGCTTACTGCTAGAAAGTAGAGGGCACCTCAGGGACTGAGGGGTATTGCAGAGTTTGAACCTCAGGCTCCCTCTCCTAAAGCCGTGGATTCTTGCAGCCTGTTCTCACCTTGCTGGTCTCTGCTGGAGGCAGAGTGTGAAAACCTGTTAGTTTAAAGAAGAGAAATGCAGAGGCTGGTTTGCAAGGTGCAATAGGTGCTGCAGAAGTGCTGCTCGTGTATGCTTTGGAGAGCAGCGTGGGTGGGACTGCGCCGGCAACCCCAGCTGATGTGCGGTGTGTGCTTGAGCTCAGCATCGAGGAGAGTTTGCCTCCGAGCCCCGCGGCCTCCTGCTCGCGGTGCCCTACGTGCTGTCTTACAGGTCGGGGTAGTGAGTGCCTTTGCGCAGACGTTACGGAGATACACGTCCCTGAACCACCTGGCTCAGGCCGCCCGGGCCGTGCTGCAGAACACTTCCCAGATCAACCAGATGCTCAGCGATCTCAATCGGGTCGACTTCGCCAACGTGCAGGTAACTTACGGTAGCTTTCCCTAGGTCGTGTTGTCTAGAACTGGGACTCTAATGAGGTTGTCCGCTGGTAACCAGCACCTTATTCCCAACACTAAGGAGCAATTAAATGAACAATTTAATGGGTTTGGTATTACTTTTCCAGGTAAGTCTGTCATCTCACTGTGAATAGTGGAGAAGGTAGTAAGGAACTTCTGTAATAGGTTCCTTACCAACAATAATACAGTTCTAACAATAATATTGTACTGTGGTCTGGACAGATGGGAAGAGACGTGGTTCAAAGCTGGTTTGGAGCCCTTGTCTACTAGAAATGAAGTTGAATTCCTGGGTTGGGATGCACCAGCCATGCAGGCTTGGCATAAGTAACTGTCAAACCCTTCTTCCTGAGCAGGAGCAAGCTTCGTGGGTGTGCCAGTGCGAGGAAGGCATGGTACAGAAGCTGGAGCAGGATTTCAAGCTCACCCTGCAGCAGCAGAGTTCTCTGGACCAGTGGGCTAGTTGGCTGGATAACGTTGTCACTCAAGTCCTGAAGCATCACGAGGGCAGTCCCAGCTTCCCCAAGGCAGCCAGGCAGTTCCTGTTGAAATGGTCTTTCTATAGGTACATTTTCTTTCTCGTTTTGGAGATATTTCTGCACCGGACATCTAAATAGCTCCTTGAAAAGCCGAGGCCAAGTTCTTTACTTCCATGCAGCTCTGGTTAACTGTTGCTTTGCCCTGGTACAGAAGGGAGTGTTGTGTCTCCTGTATCCTTTCAGGATGGGGGTAGGATACTCCACCAACTAATTTCTTAATGTGCTTTGATACTCTTGGGTTAGAGGTAGAAACAGAGCACTGTGTCCCACAGTACCTTCAGGGTCAAGAATTCACGTCAGCCGTCGTGACAACGTAAAACATAACCCAAATATTTTGTTTCATGGCCATTTTCCAGCTCCATGGTGATCCGTGACCTCACCTTGCGCAGTGCTGCCAGCTTTGGTTCCTTCCACCTGATTCGCCTGCTCTATGATGAATACATGTTTTATCTGGTAGAGCATCGTGTTGCCCAGGCAACAGGGGAGACGCCAATTGCTGTAATGGGAGAGGTGAGAATTGTTTATTCCCTAGAAACAAACCCAAACTAAGCAGCGCTTAAAGAGACAGGGTTGGTTCACAAACCGCACTGTGTCCTGAACATGTTTTTATAACCATCTTTGACGAAGGATTTACTGACTTGTTTTGAGCGCCTGACACAAGGATCCAGCTCCTTGAGCATCTTCCATCCTGGCGCATGGGTTTTGGGGCAGTTGAGCATCAGCTGGGCTTTGGGGGCCTGGAGGAGGGAAGAAAAGCATCTCCCCACTTGTCCCATAACCTGTGGGTACCAGCCCTGACTTTGGGGGTCCCACCAGGGCAAAGTCCCATCAAACGCAAAAACTAAAGCAAGCGAAAAAAGGTCCAGAAGTTACTTTCCCTGCAACTTTGAGTGGTACCAGTCACTGAACTTATTCAGGCCTCTGCAAGCTCCAGAGTTACATGCTCAGTTTGCCACTCTCTGGTTTTGACTTGAAGAAGAGAAGTGATGGGTTGTTTGTGGTGCGGGGGCTACGTGCCCAGCTGAAGCCACTTCCAATATTTCACCCTGAAATGCCCAGATTTAAAAGGCCCCGATCAACCTGTGACAGCAGGGTAGAAGCTGCTGGTGAATTAAAATTGATCTCATTTGCTCCTTGAAGCTCATAATTGTTTTCTTCCCTCTCATGTGGGGCAGCCAGAGAAATCAGCCGCATCCCTTCCCCTCCCATCACGCCTGTGCTGTTGCGCCAAGGCGCTGCGAGTTCCACTATTCCCTGCAAAATTTCTCTCTTTATTAGGAATAGGAAAGGCAGAGAGTGGCTTCCAGCAAAACCCAGCTGTGGGAGCCCGTCGTCCTTCAGGTTTTGCCTTTCCTTTAAACTCTTGCAATATTTCGGTTCTCCAGGAGGAGGCTGATTCTTCCCAGCAAAAGGGGGTGAATCGTGCAGCTTCGCTTGACTTTTCGGCATTATTGTTAGAGCAATTTAGGGTTTCAGACCTCGTCATAGAGGGAGAAAACACATCTCCAGAACCCGACATAGCCCCAGCTCTCTGGTTACGCGTGGCACCGTGGCCTTGCCAGCCCAAGCGCTTTCCGGATGCGAATGCAAAGGCTTTGCAGAGGGGTGGAGTGATGCTGGAGTGATGCTGGAGTCCCAGGAGAGGGGAATTCGCTGTCCTACAGGCGCAGAGAGCTGGAGAAAAGGCGCTGTCCTTTGGAGATAATGTAGGGTTATATTTATTACTTCGGGAAGTCAGTAAAGGTTGTACTGGCAGTGAGGTGATATAAATAAGGAAGTATTTTTTGAGTAGTCGGATTTGTTATAAAATGATAGATGCAGCTAGAGCCGAAGGGGAAATGAAGGGGATAAGAGCAAAAGTGTTGAACCTAGAAGCGAAGAGGAAGGCAGGGCCAGAAGGTTTGCATGATAACTGCAAGACCGACGCGGGATTTCCTTCGGTATTTCTGTACGGTTTTGTTTTGAGTAGTCGCTGTGGGAAGAATGGCGGCTACAGTAAATGAGACGGAAGAGTCAGTAGCAGCTGAATATACTTTGGTCATACTGAGCAAAATTATCTAATGGCCTGGTATGTCCCTGGCAGGTGGCCCAGCAGCAAAGTGGAGAGTTTAAATGGAGACCTGATAAAATTACAGCCGAGCTCTGGACCTGCTGAAGTCTGTGCCAGATTTACCGTTATTTTAAAGGGTGGCAGGCTTTCAAATAATTCCTGGCGAATCACTCAAAACTATTTCAAAAGTCCAAGAAATATCTAGGCTGAGTGAATGTTACATTCACAAACCCGAAGCTATAGCAATTTTTGGCCAGATTTGTCATCGCTATAATACTACGTGCATTGTGTTTAAATGACTACAAGATACAAGCCTGAGAAAAAGCACAAAAAAA
>VXBH01009027.1:18753-38565 GCA_013400035.1 Rynchops niger
GATTTCAGCCCATTAATCACAACTCTCTGGGCACGGCCATCCAGCCAGTTTTTAACCCAGCGCACCACTGTGTTTATTCCAAAAGAGTACTTGAAAAATTACCGTGTTCATCTTCAAAAGAATACTTGAAAAATTACTTTTTGTCATGGCCGGTGCAGCTTTTTGTCCATAAAGTTGTCTGCCAGACAGTGAACAGTTCGGTCTGCTTTGTTCTTTACTGACACTTTTCACTTGTATGAGATATGCTGCCTCAAGATGGGGAGCAAAAATGCAACTACTTAGCACAATTCCACATGCATTTAGGTATGAGCAGCGTTTGAATTCGAGCTGGCATTTTTCTTAAAGAGAGAGAGAACAACGGAAGATTAACCGCTGCATTTCAGCAAGGTCTTCACCCTCCTCTTTTACGGTCCCTTTCAGTGGGACGTTTCTCAGCCTGAGCGTGGCTTATCTGTCAGCAATGGAACCCAGGGGGTCCCACACCATGTCTGCCTAGGGGCAGGGCCCTAACCCCTGCTTCTCTTCATAGACTCGACTCAAAATGCTAGCTACTGGGAACAGATACGCACTGCCACTGGGTGGTAGCAAGTTTCCAGTCCACGTGTTCCGAAAGGCGACTGGCCTCATTCCCGGCACCCGTGCTCCAAGTTTCCTACTGCAGTTGCTGAATACTGGAATACTTTTGCTTATGCTGGTGAAAACTATGGTTCAGCTCTGCTGTTTGTCCTACTTCTGGCTGTTCTGTGCCTTTTACCTGTTCCTGAAGGATGGCAGATGGCTGCAGACATGCAAAATACCAAATCACTTTGGAGCTCCTGAGGCAAAGAGAGGCAGAGGAGCACAGAGCACAGGTTTCTGACCAGTTTTGGCTATTGAAGCACTGCTTTTTTTCACCATTCCTCCCTTTGCTACTAGTGTGCTGATGTACGTCATCAATGTTGCATCCAGCTCCAAATTATTGCAGATTTGTTTCTGGTGGTTGGCTTTAACCTCTAGGGTAACAGAAGTTCCTTGCTGGGATGGCACAGTCCAGCAGGACAAAGAATCTCACCAAACAGCATAGTTTCCACTCACAACAGAAATACTCTCGTCCTCTGTGCCTCATTTATCTGGGTTTTTTTTGGTTTTTTTTTTTTTTTTACTGATTGCATAATGATTTTATTGCATATGATTTTGATGATAAAGTCCTTCTGTAGTTTACTGAAGCTG
Source organism: Rynchops niger (assembly GCA_013400035.1). Classification (NCBI taxonomy): domain Eukaryota; kingdom Metazoa; phylum Chordata; class Aves; order Charadriiformes; family Laridae; genus Rynchops; species Rynchops niger. The sequence continues at coordinate 19,963 of VXBH01009027.1, forward strand.
AGTGCAGACAGCAGGATATAAGTTGCTTTTATTAGCTAATGCAAAAAGACAGCCTCCAAAATTTTGAAATAAGCTGAGTAGCAGAATTCAATTCATACAGGGGATTTGCAGCCAGCCACTTCCTTTTTCAGTCACATGTTTTAATCTTTAAATTGTTCACGGTGAGTCATTGACATAGACCTTTCCTTCTTAATCTCAGTGGTCCTCCTAATTAAATACTAAATAATTGTATGGAGTGTGGCAAAACTGTGTTTTAAATTAGGTTGCTTCACTGTTAGTTATATTATTTCCTCCCTTGTGCTTGTTTCACTTAAAAAGCTTAAATGCAAGCAAGTATTCAAATAAGGAGAAAAGGCAAGATGTTAATGAATGTAATGTTGTGGGATCTTATGAAGCACATAGGTGGTAGAGAACAGGAACCAGTCCCTCCTGAAAACTTCCGTTTTCACAAGAGATTTGCAGAGAACGATCATCCTATTTGCAAATGAGGGCCATCTGAACTGTCTGTACAGTCAATGTTTATTTCTAGTGAATATCTAATGTATACTCACACAAAATAAATAAATAGAAACCCTCATACTTGGGTATAAAAAGTGATAATGTGAAACTGCCATCTAGAAACTTTGTTGAGAAATCATATTGCATCTCCTTGAAATACATCTTCTGAATTTCTGTCTCTACTATTTGAGTCATGAACTGAGATTCAACCAAACAAATGTTGGCAAATCTTGCTGAAGTAGTTTTAGGAAGCTCCCATATACTTGTCCCCTCCGTTTGAGGCTGCCACTACTACAGCAGATTAGTGAAACAAGTGCCTGAGCCTCAACTGTTGAGGGTGAGTTTACATTAATGTGTTGCACTGTCCACTTAGTTGTTCCAAGTTGTTTACTCTTGCTGAAATGTGGGAAAACCCCAGAAAAGTGACAAATAGTTACATAGTGAGTATACTTTACTTAGACTACCCTGTGGAGGAGAGCTAGAGATCATCTGCCCATGTCTTAGGGAGCCTCAGATACCTGCTGCAAGGATATTTTAAGTTGCATCCCACAATGTTCTTTTCAAGAACCTATGGTTTCTAACAAATAATTTAGAACATTGCTCTTGTAACCCTTAAACCCAAAGTTTGTTAAGTATGTAACAGGCATCCTTGCCATTCCTATTTGATGGGAATGCCCCACTGCAGAACTGTGAAGCAGTTTAAAAAAGACTCAGAAAAATGGTTATGAACCCAAGGTTTGGATACTTTCAAAGAAAACTATTCATGTTAGATCTACATGCGATTTTCCATCGTGTGTCTTATTGAAACTTGTGCTGCTAGGGCTGTACTTAAACTGGTTAAAACAGCCCTGCCTTATAATTAGGGACATATGTTGCAATAAAGAGACTTGCATGTGCACACTTCTAAAAATGGAAGCCTTGTTTTTTTATGAATTAGAAAAATATTTCCTGGAAAACAGCACTCCAGTGGGAGCCAGCCAGCACTGAGTTTTGCACAGGGAATGCTTTGGTGCACTGCGAAGGCTGCAGCTTTGTTTCTGCTCTGCTTGATATCCCTGGCCCTGCCAGCTCAAGAAGCTTCCCTTGTAGTCACCCACTGTTTAAAGCAAGTCCACCATCGAGCATAGTACTTTTAACTCAAGGAAGTGGCCTTTTGGGCAGGAGATGAAAATAGGCAGAAAACCAGGAATTGTTCACCTGAGGTAAAACATCTAGTAAAATACCAAGCCAAATAAATATAAAATTTCTGTTGAAATCATGAAGTATTGTATCTATCCTCGTGCCAACCTGAGCTGCTATTTACTGATGCCCATTTTCGTGGCCCAGAGGCCCCATATCTTACCTGGTGACTGACACCAGCCTTCCCTTCCCGCTGTACCCGCTAAACCAGCGCTAGGGACTGCAGTCCCACCGGCGTAGGGTTCCCCCTCCCCTTTGGGTGTGAAGGAAGGACCAAGCCCTCCCCCTTCCCTCCTGCTGGGGAGCCAAACATAGAAAAAGCAGCACAGTGCAGCCAAGGCCTTGCCGCTGGCGGCCATCTTCCCCAGCCCCCACTGCTGCAGCCCTGAGACTCCTCAGCACATCCTGGCACTCCCTGAAGGCAACATCCTGAGCTGCTATTGGCTAAGAGAAGCCCTATCCCCGCCCTACCTGCCAAGCCCACCAATCATATTCTCCCTGGCCAGAGGCCCCGCCCCTGCCATGAGGCAGCTGAGGTGGCCATGGGCCATCCCTGCGGCGGCTCCTTCACAGGCCCCAGGGTGAGAGGCCAGCAGGCGCTCCGTGCAGCCCTCATTTTCCTCCTAACAAACTTCATCTCACTGGGATTGTGGTGTTTTGTGTGCAGCCCGTGGTGGGGCTCACTACAGGCAGAGATGGTGGCGGGTGATGCCACCAGGACGACAGCCCGTGAGCATCCCCCGGAGCCAGAGCCCCTCAGGGGTCTCCCCTCTGCCTTCCTGAGGTGCAGAAGATGAATTTGGGGGAGAGCGTAGCAATAGTGGGAAGGCCGCTAGGGGAAACCCACAAAGTGAGCTTAGAAGGCGCTTGTGTGCCTTGGCAAACTGTAAGAAAAGGAGAGAAAAATACTGGTCTACCAGGATATGTAGGCAGCAAGCAAGCAGGGGATTTGTCTATAGCAAAAAAAAAGGGAAACCAGTGGAAAAAAAAAATGACACTAAGTAAGGAAAATGTACTATTTTAGGATGAGCTAGCTGCTGAAATCTCCTGGCCTGGGAATCGTCTCACAAGGCAAGTGAGAAAACCTGCCCTCTTTGAGAGGGTTTTAAACTCCAGTGGGCAAAGTACTGTGATGCATAATACAGATGGACCATGGTTAGCTCGCAGACACTAGGGAATAAGGGACAGACTACCTTCTGGGCTTTTGGATTTTTCCTGTTCATCTTTTCTCTTTTTAATCCTGTTTCTCTATCATCTTCATGTCTTTTGATTAGTAATTAAACTGCTTTTCTTTTTTCAACACAGTGAAGGCACAATGGGTCAAAATGGGAAAGATATACTGCCAAAAGAAGAAACAGTCATTCTCTCTTGGTTTGAAAATGAGTATTGTAAGAGTATAAAAACAGTTTGTAGGTTTTCTATGTTATCTATTTTCTTTTATCCTCATTTTTTTATGGACCAATTGGGTAGGTACCTCTACAGTACCAAAATCAGTTCAAAATTCTCTTTGGTATTGTGGAATAATTACTAAATTGGCCAAGAATACAAAAGTACAGCATTGTTCACACATTAAGGAAAGGCATAAAATCAAGAGGCTTCTGAGGTAGAATACAGCCGCAGCTGGCACACGAAGAATGTAACACCTGCAATTCCCCCTGTACAAGGTTGTTTGCGAAACTACACGAGAGATGGAATGGAACGCGATTGTTCCGTGGCCTTGCCTTGTGGCGAATAGCAGATATGGGAACGAGATGGTACTACGGAACAGCAGCCTACTCGCTACCTGAGCCAACATTTTGTCAAATGTTGATGAAATGCTGCTCTCTGTGAGAACTTTGCTCATTACAATGTACCAAAACATACCTCCAACCCAGAGGCTACCCACCCCCAAGTTGCGACCACTCCTTGAGTACACCAATCATAATAAAAGTATTAGTGACTAATGTCACTCAAACTCCACCTTGAAGATAAAAAAATAGTATAAAAATAGCCCGAGAGAGGGGGGATATCGGGGAATACAACATTGCGAACAAGTTGGGAGAACTCCGTCACTGACTTCCGGGACCTTTCACGCAACAGGTATGGATAGTGGAACTGTCAGAGTGCAAAGATATTCTAGGCTAAAAGTCACAGATACATTTGTACTGATTTTTTTGTTGTGAAAAAAGAGTTGATACCAGAATTTATAGCAGTTTAACATTTCAAGTTCAGTATTCATAAGCATAGATTTTCAGTTACTATCATTTGCCACTATTCTGAAAAAAATAAGTATTTGTCTTTCTTCATGGCATAAATTGAAAGATAATTTTGTATGTCAACGGTGCTGTATGTGTCGGTACACTTCATCAGAAGATCTGATTCTGGTATTTGATTCTGCTTTGTCCCTTGGATTGTGTGGCCTTAAATAGTCATTTATCTTAATGAAAACAGCTCACTTGCATTCATAAGCTTTGAGTACTCTTTGAGTAAACCAAAGAGCCACTGCAATCCCAATGACAGGCACAACAGGAATTCTGCCTGAACTAATTTCTAGTCTAAGCAATGCTGCTTACATTTATACAGAAATTATCAGTTTCTCATGAGATTTCAGTAAAACAAAATTATTTTTAATACATAATATTTGGATCCAGTACTTAAAAATATAGGACAGCAAACAAATAGCACTGTCATTCTGTCATTATTGTGGAGTGCTGGGAACGTGGTTCATGCTCTATTGTGGCTTAATCTCAGCCGGCTGCTACGACCATGCAGTGGCTTGCTCACTCCCCCCAGTTTTCTCTGGGGAGAGAATCGGAAGAGTAAAAGTTTTATGGTTAAAATGGTTTATGCTATATGGCTTGCATACACAGTGACCATTCTGTGTGGCGAGGCTACCACACCAGAGCACTTTTGATCCCACTTGATCAACAGAGGGGAGAATCTGTGCCAAAGCAACACATTCCGTATTTCTCCCCTTCTCCCCATCTACATGACTGTTACATGAAAGGGCCGAAGCGGTTTTGGCAGAAAGTAAATGCCCTTGCGTTCTAACACTCCTCACTGAGGTGGGAGGCTGGGTGCAGCTAGGTTGAAATTCTGAGTGATGCCCAATTCACCACTATCAATCCAGTCGCATTTAATGTGTTAAACTATTACGATTTGGATACACTAATAGTGGACTGCACCTTCAGTCTAGTCGTGCTCCTGAACTAGCTCGGCCACTCTCGAGTCTTTGGTTGCGTTCAATGAGAAACCAAAACGACTAGCTACTTAAACAGTGCAGTTTATTTAAGCAACAGTTATATTATATAGGTTCTCAGGATTGCCGGTGATAAATACACTGTCTGCAAAGCATGTGCAAATGAAAGTATACAAAATGCACGACAAAGTTATAAACAATACAGCCTGGCTATAAATGTAGGATAGATTCTCTACAGAGATTTATAGGTTCCCCGAGGAAGCACTTGGTATAGTCTAAGTCTTACCTAAAGGTTTCCCTATTGGGGCAGGAGGGGAGGAAGAAAGGCTCAGCCCGTCGACTGGTCCCAGAAGTCAGTGACGGAGTTCTCCCAACTTGTTCGCGATGTTGTATTCCCCGATATCCCCCCTCTCTCGGGCTATTTTTATACTATTTTTTTATCTTCAAGGTGGAGTTTGAGTGACATTAGTCACTAATACTTTTATTATGATTGGTGTACTCAAGGAGTGGTCGCAACTTGGGGGTGGGTAGCCTCTGGGTTGGAGGTATGTTTTGGTACATTGTAATGAGCAAAGTTCTCACAGAGAGCAGCATTTCATCAACATTTGACAAAATGTTGGCTCAGGTAGCGAGTAGGCTGCTGTTCCGTAGTACCATCTCGTTCCCATATCTGCTATTCGCCACAAGGCAAGGCCACGGAACAATCGCGTTCCATTCCATCCCTCATGTAGTTTCGCAAACAACCTTGTACAGGGGGAATTGCAGGTGTTACATTCTTCGTGTGCCAGCTGCGGCTGTATTCTGCCTCAGAAGCCTCTTGATTTTATGCCTTTCCTTAATGTGTGAACAATGCTGTACTTTTGTATTCTTGGCCAATTTAGTACTCATTCCACAATGACTTCAAAGTACGTTATGGATTCCTGTAAGTTTTTCATATATTACTCTGTGTATGTGTGTGTGTTTGCATGTGCACATGCCTGTCTAAGGAAAACACCAGTTAATGGCTCTGAGTGGCCTTCCTGCATAACTTGGGAAAACTTAAAACAATTTTTATAGTTTCTGGATTTTCAGATATAACCTCAAATCTCCAAGGAACAATTTGGTGGAGGCTGTATGTTTTCCACCATTTGAAAACCCCACCTACACTTTTGCGTAGGTGAGTCTGCACCTCAAGACTGCTACAACATCCACTTCTTTATGTCCCTCAAGAAGCTGACAACTCTGTAGGCAGCTAGTTTCAATTGGTTCTCACACTGTCTCTGCCAAGATGTTCCTCAGAGGCCAACAGCAACAAAATCCATGCCTAGATGACCAAGGAGGCTTTAGCATGGGGGCAGAATGAAACAAGCTGAAATAAGGTCTGTTTTTTTAACTTCAAATAGCAGATGTAATGTAGGCAGCACCAGTACAAACCTGTCTTCTCTGATTTGCAGCAACCCACATCTGTGAGAGCATACAGTTGTTAAGCATTGACATCTAGTCACTTTTTGGCGTAGTTACTGACACTGACAATATGAGTGCCAAACAATGATGGTGATGTGAATTATTTTTCCTCTTGACTTTATAACCAGTAAAAATCTCTCTGCTCATCTCAGTGGAAGCAGGCCTATTTATTTTTTTCTGAAAAACAACAAACAACATAGGCATTTATCAGTGTGGATACCTCACTGTCACAGTTGAGTCCTGAACATCAGTTTAAATTATAGCATGCAGAGGTCAGTGTTCTGCCTTGTTACAGTGCACTCCAACTTATTTTAGAGAAAAAATTATATTATATATGTGTTAACATAATACATACTTTTTTGCCAGTTTCAGAAATACCATATGTGATTTTCCACAATCTGAGGGGACTGCAATGGATATTGTATAAAGGTGCTGTGAAGAGGAAAGAGCCATTCCAAAATTTTTTGACAGAAGCAAATTGTAGACCTTTCAAGATACCAGAGGGAACAACTCAGAAGACACTCTATTTCCTCCTTTGATTTTTAAGGATTCCATAATTTTCTCTCTTTATCCTGCATATCCTGTTCTGCGTCATGAATTTAAATGGGAATGACTGCAGTTCATCAAAGAAAGCAAATAAAGTTGTGAGTGCTGTAGGCAATTAAAAAGTTGACGTTATTTTGAATTATTCTTCAGACTGCAGTAGTAGCTTAAAATTGAGCCTGGAACATGACCTCATGCTGTAGAAACACCACAGAACAAAATTACTTTTTCTCCCAAATGTTTTACTGCTCCTCAGTTCTGAAGCAGCTGGACGGAAACATAAGCCTTCAGACAAACAATGTACATGTATTTCTTTGTCTCTGCAGGAACATAGTAAGTTGCTGTTTATGTTACAAATAGTATGTCTTCTTCTGTTCAATGTAATTCCCAGTTCAGAGAGACTGGCTCAGTTAACTACTGTCTGAGATACCCCTAGGTCAGATGTGATCCTGAGAGTAGGCACGTTCTAGGTTAATCAGCCCAGTTGTGCCCTGCTGAGACTAAGGAAATCAAGTCTGTCCTTCCTCCTCTCTCATCCCTTTATCTCTCACCTTATTTTTGCTTATCCCTTTCTCCATATATATTTTTCCATTGCTTTCTACCCTCTTTCCAAATATTGCCTTGTATTTTTTTAATCCCTTTTCTCTCAGAGTCTACTCGTGTCAGTCATGAAGCAGTCTTTGCTTCCAAAACCCTAGGGAACAGCCCCTCTTTCAGTTTGCTTTGTTTCAGGGATAAATTTCGCAGTTGCATTCCTCCCTCCTCTTACATTCTCCTTTGACACACCAGAATCTCCTGTTCTGTTACAGGATTCCCTCAGTCCTGATTATGAGAGAGATGCCTCTGCCAGACCCACAGCTCTGTCTCCAAATGTTAGCAACAACTTTGGCTTGCCTGGTTGTCATTGCTGATGACTTAGTCCAGTGGTGTTGCCTTGCCAAAAAGACTCCCTTCTTTCCAGGCGCCCAGAACAGCCACAATCATTCTGTTCAAGCTACTCACAACAGCTACACTGCTGGTAGCTGCCTGGTAGCTGTGCTCTTTTTCTGTCTTCACCATGCAAATAATTTATTCCCTGGAGGCACACATGACTGTTAAACACAGCAGATGAAAACAGTCATTTCTTCAAGGATGAGATACCAAGCATGGGTACAGTCCTGCTGCACCAGCTGGTGTTCATGAAGATACCTGAGAAAAAAGTGCCGAAGCTGCCTTAGCTACCCACCATTAGTCATTCTCTCAGATATCCCACTGGGGGAAAACCATGTAAGAATTTCAGATTTACTCTAAAGCTGTAAAGCATTCTTCTCAGATGCGTAAGGAGTGTGGCAAAGAGCTGAGTGAAAACCTCAGCTGGGTTCTACCTTGCTCAGCTTTGTATCCCCACCCAGATCTGGTAGCTAGATGGTAAAGTACTACTTTGTGTTTTGGGGTTTTTTTTAATGATCTGATTTGAAACCCATCGAAGTTATGAAAACCCTAAGGCTTCAGTGAATTTTGGATTAGGAACATAAAGCGTGAAATGGATTTCTTCTGCCACTAGAAAGATAACTATTCAGTGAGTATCCTGGCTATTTTCTGATAACAGCTATCTGTGCTTTAGAATTTTAGTTTGAAAGGACTAGTTTGAAATTTGAGTTTGAAAGCTTGATTCCCCAGACATTACTGCTGTCAGAAAGCACTGCCTCTGGAAAACAGTGTGCAAAAACGTTCTAGCTGAAGGAGGATAATATACATTTGCTGTAGAAGTGGTTCCTTTAAGAAGGGTGTTTTAATGCTGCACAAAGGCAAGACTGTGCCTTAGTTCCTGGACACTCTTGCATCTCAGCCTGATGGAGGTGTCACACTGGAGAGTGTCCTTCCCTTGCAAACTGTTCTACAGAGTGATAAAGCAGACTATACCTCTGATCCCTTCTGCATGTAGAAACACACTCAAAATGTGAATCTTATCTCTATTTAGATGAAATAATACTGCTGGAGTAGAATATGTAACACAAATTAAAACTTGTGTAGGTTTACAAGTGCCTACAAAACAAAAGGAACTAGTACCCGTGTTTCAGTAGTAGCACTATCATAATCGTTCACTATCTATAATTTTCCGAAAAGAGAGATTTCGTAGTATAAAACAAAGATTGCATAATTTCCAACAGATCAGCTTAGGCTGTCCTTATTTATGATGCCTAAAATTCATGGACAAGCTAAAACAATTAAAATTTCTTAAAAGTCTTTGGAGAAGTCTGTGGAGGGAAAGAAAATGAGAAGGAGGAATGCACTCTAATCTGTATTTTGTATCAATGTTTTTATTGGTGTAGTAGTTTTGCAGTGAATAATTTAACAGAAATAATTCTAACATCATTGCTGAAACTGAGTAACTGAAAACTGTGTAGGAGAAATATAGTCTATGTTTCCAAGCTTTCAGTATCTGCTATACCTTTTGAGGAGTAATTTGAGCTATCCCCCCTCATCTGTAGTTACCTTTATTAAAAGATGTGAGAGTCTAACTTCCAGCAATGATTGTGGTGTTGGATGTTTAATTCTGAAGTGCTTTATTCCATGCAGGGTGTTGTAGCTGCCTCACTGCATTCTGCCTGCACGCTGTAGGAGAAGCCTCACTGTCTAACATGCGCATTTGAATTCATGCAGCAAGATGGTTAGAAGTTATATCTTTAAACCTGATCTTAAACCACCTCTCCCTTCTCTTCCCCCTTTCCCCTCAAGTCGCTCCAGTCAAGTTTTCTTCAGCTCTCTGACATTCCAGGCTTACTAATACGGTGTAGGTTCTCATGCAACAAATAGAATACATAAAACAAAAATGCTTTTTTTGTCCTTTTAAGGCTACCTCTGTCACTGATCTAACAATGTGGCAACACCAGTTTTCTTTGCTCCGTGATCACTACTGTAATGGCTTGCATATTTAGGAACGGCTGTGTCACAGTGGGTCAGTTTTTTTCACTTCTGAAGCACAGCTTCACCATACAATTATACCATTGAGGGAACAGAAGACCAGGCTCTTTTTTGAATTATATGTAAAACACAAAGGACCAGGGACATTTCTTACATTATAAAGAAGTGGTCCATCCCCACAAGAACTCCATAATCCTCACTGAAATCTTTCTTTATGTTTTAAGAGTAACATGCATCATGCATGATGCATGAGAAGTTTCCCTCTTTTATGCAATGGAGTAACTATTTGCCTTGTACAGATTTGCTATTATATCTAACAAGTTACAATATGCAACAATCAGAACCGATTGTAATGTGCAACAAGTTTCTACTGTTTGTGTGAGTGTTTTTTAAGTAATGCTTGACAGTGACGGTGTTCTGCATTCATGCACCTGCTCAGAAATCTCAGTGGGGATTTCACTCGCTGTTCCCAAGCTCTCAGAAACAGGCACTTGGTGATCCAAGCTATGAGCACGAACAGGGCAGTGTAAGAGAAAGTTTCAAAAACTTTTACAAGGTAATATTCTTTTTCTTTTTTTTTTTTTTTCTTTTCTGTTTCCCCTGTATAGAACTAAATAGTCATGTCTTGTTAGTTTTACCTTGTTTATGTACTTGTTTTGTTTTATATGACATTGTAGCTTAACATTTCTGTTGTGTTATATGCATAGTACACATACACACACTGGACAACTACTGACCTCACCAGCTAAAAATACATTAGAGCCACTATAAGGAAAAAACACATGCATGGAAACTTACATATAGAGTCTGCTCTCCTAAGGTCACACAGACAAAGTATCACAGCTGGAAATAATATTCAAGACCTATTGTCCTTAGTCTCTTTTATTGTGCCTTGTAAATCATGCAGTGTCCCAAAGCAGATATAAATAACACTTCTCTTGATTGCATAAGTCCCTGTGCGTTGACAGAGTAGCATGAACTACATGTAAATGATTGTCACAACTAACAGTTATAAATTCTACGTAATGCAGGTGCAAGTCCCTCTCTAGTTTCTTGAGGTAATACAGACAATAGAGTAAAAGGCTGCAGGTTTTTGCAAAAAATGCTGGAGCCTGAAACATGGCAAGAATTGGAGATGTGGCACAAATCACAGCACATACACTGAGATTCACAAAAGAACAGCTGCCAGGCTCTTCTTCCAATTGCTTCATGGGGTTGCCTTCTGTACAGAGAAGGGGAACGATTACATTTGAGTGGAGACACCTCAAGACAGCCTGGATCCTCTTTCCCACCTGAAATGGCAATCACTTGGAAAGCAGACATAGGAAAGTATTATGGGTCTAGGTAGGAAATCCCTGTTTTCCGTAATGTTTGGGGTGTGGTGGTTTTTTGTGTTTGTTTTGGTTTGGTTTTTGGTTTGGTTTGGTTGGTTGAGGTTTGGTTTGGTTTTGTTTTGTTTTGTTTTGTTTTGTTTTTCCCTGCTAAGGTTCTTTTATTGTAAGGGAAGATTTTCTGAAATGTTCCTTCTTTGTCACATCAGAGAGTAATATTAGCAGAGTGAGTGGCACACAGATCATGCCCAACAGTAGGTCTCCGGACTTGAAGCACTACTGTGTAGCCATTGCAAAAAAAGCTACAACATGTCTGCACTCTTCCTGTGTCCTGGAGCATTCTCAGGCAGGCACAAGCCTGTTAGCAGTTATAGCTTGAGAAATGCTCCTCAGGTCTCTAAATGCTTGTACCAGCAGCTGATCCCAGGCTCTTAAAAATCATGTTCACACAATCAGAAGGGAGGAGAAATGGATCAATACAATTAGTCCCCACTTACTGGTCCTCAGGCACCAAGAGAGACAGTCTGTCCTGAGCTATGCTCCAGAGGGCTGTCACATTCTTGCTTTGAGTATATTATTTCAAATGCATTATTTTTAGAGCCTTCAAGTCTATAAAAGCCCATGGATGTTGGATCAGGGCCAGCTCTGACTGCACTTCTAAAAATGTTGGCCACAAATAGCTATTCAGGGTAGTGCAGTGGATGACATGCAGATCTAATGAGATCCTGGACTATTTTGGGCCAGCTATGCTTTTCTGTGCTGCAGGGCAGCTAGCTCACAAAAGGTGCTATTGTGCAGTTGATTGGACCTAAGGCAGTCCATGGCTGTGCAAAGGAGTATGAATTGGCTTCAGGAGTTAGCCTTTGCATGCTATAAGCAGGCAAAATGCATCAGGGCCCCTACACATAGTTGCATTTCAACTATTGCACAGCTTCCTCTTCCAAGACCAGCAGGATCACATCTGTGCCATGCATGATATACTCACCACTGCTGCTCCAAATAGTCTTTTGCTGGCTGTTTCCTATACAAATTCAATGATAGGATTAGCACTGCTAGCATTATACTTTCCACCACTGCTTCTGTCTGTATCAGTAGTCCCCATGAAATAATGTAATCTTCTAGGGGAAAGATGGAACACAGTACTAAACAATACCTCTTCTCATGGGAACTATAGCCACTGTTGAAGAGAAGGCAGGTGCAGATATGCCTTAATTTCTGTCATGACTAAGAAGGTAGTAGAAGCAGGAGCAAAGGATAATCCGTAATAAAGCCCATATCTTTCCAACTTCCACAACTGTGATCACTGTTCAGAAAACAACAAAGCAATGCAGACAGAGCATTATTTAATGTGGAAGCTCTGATGGGATCTTGTAGTGGAGGATATATATATTTCTACAACAGCTCTACTGGCTGCCACTGAAGTATCAAGGGAAGGCGTAGGGATGAGACCCAAAAGCGCATGAGAACCAAACAGAAATTGGAGACAATTTACAGCAATTTACCCCTAAGTATAGAAAACAAGACTGTTGTTTTTAGATACTTTAAAAGAAAAGGATCCAAAATTACATCTCATGGTTCTGATGAAAAATGTCGATCTTTTGGAGGCATGGGTCACTTGTCAAGCAAAGTAGCATTGCCATCCTTCGTGCAGAGCTGGTAGACACGTTGTGAACTCTTCAAAATCTATTATCTTCTTTCCTGTCAATACCTCAACTCTTAAGCCAGGAAGGAAGCTCTAGAAAAAAAATAACAGTAATTCTTATGATGGTGATGGCATAAGATTTGAGTGCTGGCAAGACTTTCTGGGTTGTTTCTTTTTTGCTACCTGATGGTGATAACCTGTGCATTTGTAAGCTTTTGCACTTCACCCAGAAACAAAGGGTAGAGGAAGCTCCCAGAAGGCCTGATGCACTCTCCCTTGTACACACACGCAGTTTTGGAAAGCCTTTTCTCCTAAATGACATGTTGTTCTGATATCTGGGGAGACTGTTACTGTAGAAGCCTGATGCAGTTCCTGTAGCTGTGTATATCAGGGTCAGCAGAAATATAAAAACTACAGTATTTGATTAGGAGTTGCGTATTTATTTTTCTATGGGACAGGGAAGATCTTTATGTTGGCCTACAACAGTTTAGATGCCAGGGTCTCACTATTGCTTTGGTGAGCAGATGGTATTAGCATAGTATCAAAAAATGATTACAGTTGGAAGGGACCTTAAAGATCATCTAGTTCCAAGCCCCCTGCGATGGGCAGGGACAGCTTCCACTAGACCAGGCTGCTCGAAGTCCCATCCAACCTGGCCTTGAACACATCCAGGGATGGGGCATCCACAACTTCTCTGGGCAACCTGTTCCAGTGCCTCACCACCCTCACAGTAAAAAATTTCTTCCTAGTATCTAATCTAAATCTACCCTCTTTCAGTTNAGATGGCTTTCTGGGCTGTGAGTGCACATTGCCTGCTCATGTTGAGCTTTTCATCAACCAACACCCCCTTCTCCACAGGGCTGCTCTCAATCCATTCTCCGCCCAGTGTGTATTTGCACTTGGGATTGCCGTGACCCATGTGCAGGACCTTGCACTTGGCCTGGTTGAACTTCATGAGTTTCACATGGGCCCACCTCTCAAGCCTGTCAAGGTCCCTCTGGATGGCATCCCTTCTCTCCAGCATGTCGACCACATCACGCAGCTTGGTGTTGTCAGCAAACTTGCTGAGGGTGCACTCAATCCCACTGCCATGTTGCCAACAAAGATGTTAAACAGCACTGGTCCCAGTACTGACCCCTGAGGAAAGCCACTCATCACTGGTTTCCACTTGGACATTGAGCTGTTGACTGCAACCCTCTGAGTGCAGACAACCAGCCAATTCCTTATCCACAAAGTGGTCCATCCATCAAATCTGTGTCTCTAATTTAGATACCAGGATGTCTCAATGTGCAGGACACTGTCAAATGCTTTGCACAAGTCCAGGTAGATTATGTCTCTTGCTTCCCCTTATCCACCAATGCTGTAACTTTGTTGTATAAGGCCATGAAATTTGTCAGGCACAATTTGCCCTTAGTGAAGCCATGTTTGCTGTCACTAATCACCTCCTTACTTTCCATGTGCCATAGCAGAGTTTCCAGGAGGATTTGCTCCATGATCTTGCCAGGCATAAAGATGAGACTGACTGGCCTGTAGTTCCCCATGTCCTCTTTTTTCCCATTTTAAAAATGGGGGGTATGTTTCTCCTTTTCCAATCAGTGTGAACTTTACTGGACTTCCAGACTTCTCAAATATGATGTATAGTGGCTTGGCAACTTCATCCACCAGTCCCCTCAGGACCCATGGATGTATCCCATCAGGTCCCACGGAATTATGCACCTTCAGTTTCTTTATATGTTCTTGAACCTGGTCTTCTCCTACTGTGGGTGGTTCCTCATTCTCTCAGTCCCTGCCTTTGCCTTCTGTGACTTCAGCAGTGTGGCTAGAGCACTTGCTGGTGAAGAATGAGGCAAAAAAGTTGTTGAGAGAGTAGTGGATGAATATCCTGAAAAAGGTAATCCACTGCACACTATTCACTTTTTCAACTTTTACGCAGAAGCTATCAGGCAAAAGAGTTTAGTAAGCACCAGAGGCTTCTTTACTTCAGTTTGAGAATCAAATTTGATAATGCCACAACCAGTTGACTGAAGACTACTGTCAACCATATTGCTGATTTTTGTGAGCATCCTGATTTTGTCTCAGCTGTTTGTCAGAAGGCACATAAAGGGTGCGTTCTGCTAACAAGAGTAAAGTGACTGTGTAGGATGTTTCTCAGTGGTGTGTTTTGATGTAGGAGAGTTTGAGCGATTGTTCACAATTTATGTAGTATTTCTACAGAACGGCTTGCATGTATAAATACATGTCAGTGTTCATGGTTTCAAGAAATACAGTATAACTGAGAAAATTCAACAGATACCCATAATATGTAGTTGCTGCTATCTGGTGGCTATCTCCATACACCGCTTTTTTGTCCCTTCAAATAACAGTGATGAAAAATTGATGGATTTTTTTTTTAAATGTGCCTGTTGTGCAGTATCGGCTCTTGCAGATTGTCACCAAGGCTGTGTCTAATCTGAACCTCCAGACTTTTCTGTGCTACCCATACTTTTACAATGCAAAATCTGGAAACGCTGTTGATGTGACACATTCCAAAGGTGATGCATTCTTACTCCTGCTGCTATGTTGGGAGTGTAGAAACATCATGTGCTCATTTCAGTGGCATCCTGTATCTTTGAACTGCTGATGGCAAAAGGAGATTTCATTCGTGTAGTCCACTGACAGCAGTCTCAGCCCAAGTGTGGACAATTAGCTAGCATCCCTACTGGAAATGCTTTGCTTTGTCTTGGTGCTAAATCACTGGTAAGGCTGTCATTCTCTGTTAGCTCCCTGTTGTGACCCATGAGATGGCAAATCAGGTTCACACACAGGCACTTGTGCCTCACAGGAACCAGTCCCAGAAAATACAGCATTGCCTTCACATAAACAAATACCACTGTATAAAACTTGTGCTTTGAACCTCTGTAAATTCATCAGAAAATACTTTTTCTTTTGTCTTGCTACTACTCCTGCATTTACAGATAGACTGCTTTGCTGGATAATCTTCAGCTTCCCGCCTGCATTTCCAAAGTACTTCTAGAAGTTCCCATGTGATCTCTATCATTGTTTCCCTTTTTGCCCTATATATGCATATGCAGTACATGTATTGTGTACAAGGTAGTTCAGAATTCATGTAAAGAGGTGTAAATCATCCTGTGCTTTATAGAGGTGAGACCCCTTTAGCAAGATGCACCATCAGAGCTAAATACTGCAGCTGACAGGTAATTACATACAAAGTCTATCATATATTACCATATCCCACTACCTAGTGTGAACCCTGGCATGAAGAAGTGACAAAATGATCCTTACATGTCCTAGCTTCCTATAAGCTGAAGTGAGGCAAGTTAGCCAAAACGGTACTTATTACCATGTTAGTTACCACTGCCCTTCGCTGCAGTTTTTCCCGAAAAGATGGATCAAGACCATTGTTTCCTGGGTGGACTTTAAAGATCTGAAGAGAGCTTTTGTAACCTTTACCCTGTTTTATGTATTTATATTGGTCTAGCCATGTGCTGTCCCCAATAAATTAAGCCTCTTGGTGCCCTCATTAGGTGGAAAAATAATTATTGTTCTGGCTTATTGAGGAATAGCAGGGTTATTCAGCAGGGCTTGATCTACTCCTTCTTAATAGTCACAACATGGCACTTAAAAATGCTATAGCTCTTTCCCCATATGTTAGAAAGGTAAATAATTAGCATCCTTGTACTTCAGCTAATGAAAAAAACACAATGCAAAATTAGAAGGTATTTTCTAAAATAGAAAAGAGAAAGAGGTATTGGGGGTTTTTAACATTAGTTTTGTTCATGTGTGGATGTACCAGAAACACTGCACAATGCACAGACACATAACACTGGGCTGGTAATATCTAAAAACTTTAGATTGTATATGTCAAGCAACTATATGTCAGTCATCCCCTGGAAACGTAGTATGCCCACACTTTGGAACAATGCTTCACATTGATTAATTCTCCTGATTTATTTGTCCAGGAGTTCAAGAAAAAACAGATGTACTATTTACATAGCATCAACTGCAAAGTACTTTGTACCTCAGGTGTTTTCTTTTTAGGGACATTTTAACATCTATCAAAACCTACTGCTTATAATGAAGTTTCTGTGCCGAGTCCTAATAACATGAGAAAACTTGCATAATAAAGGCATCTACTGTTATCTTTCATGGGATAACTTTCAATGTTTAAAAAATGTGCACCACCATCAGTTTTAATGTTTTTGACATAGATAAAACAATATTTGTTCCTTTAGCATTGACTGACTTGCTGACATTCAATTTTTGCATGTAAATGCATCCTGGTTTCAGTGCTATGCCAGCTATATATGCATACGTTAAAGCTCACACACCTACTGCTGCATTTCCAGTTAATACAATGATAAATAACCAATATTTTACATAGTTGTGTGCTTCTAATCCCTCTTTCTCAAAGCACATCTAATTTCCTTACTTCAGTTTAAACAGTAGTTTTAATTTTCACAAATATCTCTGGAACAGATACAAATTATGCAGATGATCCACCTCCAGCAGCCGACTGCAAATTGCTTTACTTCTAGACCACGGTCGTCATACACAGTATTTTGACAGCAGTAAGTCATTAATACTCAGTCCCAGTATGTAGTGCTTTCAAGCAAAAATCTGGCTTCCTTCTCAAGGCCAGCTCTGTCCTGGGCAGAGGGTCACAGCACTGCCTTGTGAAGCCCATATACACAATCCCTTATCAAGTGTACTACTCCTAGTACTGGTCCAGAGTGATCCTGTGGAGATCCTCAACCTTTCTGCAGTTTAAAGTACGTGTTAGAAGATACTTCTGAAAGATCATCATAGGATTGTGAATATACAGCAAACAAAAACCCATGACGAGTGGTCTGGCTGCTATATGCCATCCATTTTATTCTTCTAAACCAAGATTAGTGGGTTTTTTTCAAGAATTCTTTGTTTTACCACATTTATGTTTAAAGGCAAAACTTATTAGTTCTCTGTTAAAATGCATGGCTATTAATTTTTTAAATATATTTTATTCATGTTGCATGTTCTACAAATTTTTGTGCAAGATGGGTTAGAGTTGTAAAGTATTAATTGACAGGGAAAGAAATGATAGCTATGAAGATTAAATAGAGCAGTTGGGTTTTTTTTTATCTAAGAACCATTGCTCTGCAGCACCTGAGGTTTGCACAGCTTCTTCGTCAGCACCAGTTACTGTTATTTTCTGAAACACTGGTAAGTGATGACTGCCGATGCACGTTTTGAACAAGTTCTTTTAATTTCTTCTCACTGGATCCACACTGCAGACAGTGTTGGACCCAATAAAACCTTCACTCACCCTATTAAAGATAGGCTTTATAGTCAATGAGGTTTTGAGATTTGTCAGTCAGTTCTATATCCAACTGATCATCCCCCCCTCCCCTATCTTTTGGACAGAACTGCCTCTCCTCAAAAGAACTTCATGAGACAGGGAAAATAATGGGGTTACATCCCCAGAATTTTTGGCTTCCTGTAAGCGAGCAGGGCAAAATTAGTCAATCAGTGGTCCCAGCTACAGAGTCATATTTGGCATTATCTTCTGACACGTAGATCATTTTTGTTAAGTTTGTGCTCCTTGTTCAGTTAGAAATTTCAATTTTTTTTCGTTAAATCTACCATGCCATTAAGGAAAATGATCTCGAAATAATAACTTCTGCCAAAGACTCATAAATCCTTTTGCGTTTTCCACAGCCTACAACTGCTGCTATAGCAAGTTCTACACTGCCTTCCCTCCGACTGTTTATCTTCCCCTTGCAGAGACTAACAAGCAGAGACTAACACGCAGAAACAACGTGCAGACCCCGGCGGCGGGACGTGTCCGGCTGAGTTAATACCCACGGAACACACACGTTGCCTAAATTCTGGGTTTTTTTTTCCTTTGA